>PVKV010012419.1:0-24827 GCA_004027835.1 Alouatta palliata | reverse complement strand
CGGCCTCCTAAAGTGCTGGGATTACAGGCGTGAGCCACCGCGCCCGGCTGTCAAAGATATTTAAAGTATTTCTCTTAATTTTTCTCTTCCTCTCTTTTTTTTTTCTAACAAGTTCTCATTTTTAAAAATTTCTTGTACTTTATCCTTATTTGTCTTTTGGTATATGTCACTAATAGAGTTTTGTTTTTTTTTCTGTGGTTTGGTTTTAACTTTGTAATTTAAATTTTACTTTTAGATTTAGTCCTGGCCGGGCGCGGTGGCTCACGCCTGTAATCCCAGCACTTTGGGAGGCCGAGGCAGGCGGATCACAAGGTCAAGAGATCGAGACCATCCTGGTCAACATGGTGAAACCCCGTCTCTACTAAAAATAAAAAAAAACTTAGCTGGACGTGGTGGCGCGCGCCTGTAGTCCCAGCTGCTCGGGAGGCTGAGGCAGGAGAATTGCTTGAACCCGGGCGGCGGAGGTTGCAGTGAGCCGAGGTCGTGCCACTGCACTCCAGCCTGGCGCCTGGTGATGAAGTGAGACTCTGTCTCAAAAAAAAAAAAAAAAAAAAAAAAAAGATTTAGTCCTTTAACTTTAAGAAAATTTGGCCAGGCACGGTGGCTCATGCCTGTAATCCCAGCACTTTGGGAATCTGAGGTGGGCGGATCATTTGAGGTCAGGAGTTAAAGACTAGCCTGGTCAACATGGTGAAATCCCTGTCTCTGCTAAAAATACAAAAATTAGCCAGGCGTGGTGGCAGGCGCCTGTAATCCCGGCTACTCAGGAGGCTGAAGCAGCATAATTGCTTGAACCTGTGAGAGAGGTTGCAGTGAGTTGAGATCGCACCACTGCACTCCAGCCTGGATGACAGAACGAGACTCTTTCTCAAAAAGACCCACATTATTCCTGCCTGGGCAACATAGCGAGACCTTGTGTCTACAAATAATTTTTTAAAGTAGCTGGGCATGGTGGTGCACACTTGTAGTCCCAGCTAGTCAGGAGGCTGAGGCGAGCAGATCACTTGAGCCTGGGAGATTGAGGCTGCAGTGAGCCATGACTGAGCTACTGCACTCCAGCCTGGGCAAAGAGTAGATACTATATCAAAAAATAAAAAGAAAATTACATAGCTTAAAATGTTTCCATTTTTTTAGAGTCTATCTTTTTTTTCTTCTTCTTCAAATTTTGGTGTAATCACAACCATCATTGGGAAAACACTGTAAATGTCCTTAATGAGCACAGAGAGTCTGCTTCATAAGAGATTACTCATATACTTACATTGTCTATGTAAAATAATGAGGCATTTGAAATAAGACACACGAAATGGTCTTACTATCTCATCATATACATACAATGAATTTTTTAAGGAGACACGGTTTTCCTGGATATCTTAGCTGTTTCCTACTGAACATTAAATCATTACTAATATTTTCTGATTCTGTGGAATTTGACTATAGTAATGTATAAAAAATATTGTCTACCATCTTTTATTATAGTTAGGTTTCTTCCTAATTAAAACTATTTATATGCCTTTAAGAAAATACTATGTAGTATTCTTAAACAGGTTAAGTTTATTGCTCAGGAGGCTGCTTTGGTTCCTTTCAACAAATCTTTTTCCTTACTGCTGCCTTTCACTTACATACTTACTTATTCATTAACCAAGTTTCGCTGTCTAGTCCAGGCTGGAGTACAGTGGCTGTTCACAGGCAGAATCATAATGCACTACAGCTTTGAATTTCTGGGCTCAGGTGGTCCTCCTGCCTCAGTGTCCTGAGTAACTGGGATTATAGGCATACACTATCTGCATCCAGCCTAGCTGCTACTTTTAAATGCCCAGAACATCTTGCTGTCTAGAACCCTTATTAGGTGTACCTTCTAATAGAGCACCCACTCTAACCTTTTCTTCCTCTTATTTAACCTTCTCAATTTTCTTCCTTACAAAAGATGCCCTGAACCCACTAGCTAACCTGACAAACCAATTCATGAGAATGTGAGAGCTAGCCCTGGTGTGCTAATGTGTTGTTATTTGCATCTTTCTAAGAAGAGAGGTTCAACAGTAAATATGTTAATCCAAAACAATGACATTAATGATTGCCGTGTTTGAAAGAGTGCTAATTTGATGGGCCTTTTACCACCTATCATATTATCTAATTGGTTTGCTATGTATTTACAAGAGACTAACTTTTAAAAGTTTGCTTAAGTTACTTTGGAGTTGGATGTCATATTCATTTATATGTTTTTCCCTTTTCCTCAAAAAATAACTTGAGTCTGAATTTGGCTATTACATTTCTAATTATTATAGTAAGAAAAGCAACATTAGCATGAGTATTTGTTGAGTATATATTGTAGCCTGATGAAGAAAGATAGTTAAATTCTAAGTGAAGAAGCCATTGGTCCTAATCATATTAACCTGTAAACACTATGATCATCTGTATGTGCTTGAGAACTATTTTTTTTTTCTTTTCTAAAACAGCTATAATGGATTTCCAGTTCTTAGGAACAATTTATTTGAGAGACCTGAAGGATTTCTACAAGCAAAGAAGAACAAATTGCCTTCAAAATCAAGTAGCCCTAATAGCCCTTCACCCATGTTCAGAAGAACAAAACAGGTACTTTATCAGATTCTTCATGTAATAAAATATTAGAACAAGGAATAACTTGTATATTTCTCCTTTCTCACTTCATATATAACTATTACTAGATGATTATGTTCCCCAAAGCACTCTGAAGATGGAGTAACCTGACTTCAAGAAATTAACTAGTCCTCTTGTCCTAGAACTTTATTTTATGTGCTGTTTAATACAGATTCAAGCAGAAACTTGAAAATCATTAATTACAGACATATTTTGTTATGGAAACATTATAAAAGCATGTGACTTGTACTCGTTTAGCATTCAGTTAAGTATAGATGCCTAAGTGCATAAATTTATTAGTAAGATCCTTATATTTTTTTCCAGGAAATTAAATCAGCCCATAAAATTGCAAAGAGGTACTCTTCCATCCCTCAGATGTGGTCTAGGTGTCTGCTGCGCCACTGTTATGGACTGTGGTTTATTTGTCTCCCAGCTTATGTGAAAGTCTGTCATTCAAAAGTCAGGGCTCTGAAAACAGCATATGATGTGCTTAAAAAAATGCAGTCAAAGAAGATGGATCCACCTGATGAGGTAACAGTTATTATTACTATCATTATTATTATTTTCGAGACAAGATCTCACTCTGTCACCCAGGCTGGAGGGCAGTGATGCAATCACGGCTCACTGTAGCCTTAACCTCTTGAGCTCAAGAGATGCAGTTCTCCCATTTTAGCCTCCCAGACAGCTGTGACTACAGTCATGTGCCACCACGCCTGGCTAATTTAATTTTTTTATAGAGATAGGGTCTCACTGTGTGGTCTAGGTTGGTCTGAAGCTCCTGGGCTCAAGAGATTTCACCTGCCTTCGCCTTCCAAAATGTTGGGATTACAGGCATGAGCCACTCTGCCCTGCCACAATTATTGTTTAAAGTGCATTATTTTACTCTAGATTTATGTACATGGTGTCATCTGTGTTTCTGTACAATTTTGAACTTATATTTCAGGTATGCTATCGCATTCTCATGCAACTCTGTGGACAGTACGGTCAGCCAGTGCTTGCAGTTCGAGTGCTTTTTGAAATGCAGAAGGCTGGTATTGACCCCAATGCCATTACTTATGGTTATTACAATAAGGTAAATACCTTGATTTAATGATAAAGAGTATTACTTTTGTCATTAAACAACCTTAAATTTAATGACAGAAATAATTATGCAGGGGGTTATTTGGCATTTATATTAGAGTATGTAAAATATATTTTGTCAATCAAGGAAGACTTCAGTTCTTTTTTATGTTATACAATCTAGTTTGATTTTTGTTTTTCTTTGAAACAGAGTGTCACTCTGTCACCCAGGCTAGAGCGCACTGGCATGATCATGGCTCACTGCAGCCTTGACTTCCCAGGCTGAATTGGTCTTCCCACCTGAGCTTCCTGAGTAGCTGGGACTAGAGGCGGGTGCCACCATGCCTGGTTAATTTTCATATTTTTTTGTAGAGGCGGGTTTTCACTTGTTGCCCAGACTGGTCTCGAGTATCAGGACTCAACTGATTCACCTGCCTCAGCTTCCCAAAGTGCTGGGATTACAGGCGTGAGCCACCATGCCTGGCCTTTGATATTCTTTCGCTTGATTCTGAAACCAATGTATGTTCACTTATAAAAATTATTTTACTAATTATTTTATTTTGTTGAATGAATAGGCTGTTTTGGAAAGTACCTGGCCTTCAAGAAGTCGTAGTGGCTATTTTCTTTGGACAAAAGTAAGAAATGTTGTTTTAGGAGTAACACAGTTCAAAAGAGCTTTAAAGAAACATGCACACTTATCACAAACAACTCTCTCAGGTAAGGGATGCATGTGTTTTACTTGTTTTTCAAAATTAATTGACTAGCTACAGTTTACATTTTTAGAAATTTTAAATAGCTTTAAAATATTGAATATGTTTTAGTTTTTACTGTTATTAAGCAAATTATAATATTACTCTTCCCATTTATAAACCAGCAGATTTCACTTCTGCTTCAAATGTTTCAACTTCTGACCACCTTTGTGTGTGTTGTTTTAGTGTTCATTAATAACTCACAATAGGTTTATTTGTTATAGTTGTATTTCGCTAAGTATGCGGCACTTTTCGTGTTCAGTATTACATTGGTGGGTTATTAGCTTGAGCAACAAATTAATATGTATTTTTGGTACCTCCTTGAGTAGTAAAATGCTGTCAAATTGTGTTCTTAAGCAGATGGCAGTGACCTGGATGCTGTTAGTCATGGCAGCATGGATAGTGGTCATGGGACACACACTGTGGAGCAGGCACCTTTTAATACGGGTTTAATCAAAGTATATGCTACTGATGATAGATCTAGTACAGGTTTGTGTGTGCTTATGTATACATTTGTTATAGTACATTTTTAAAACTAGATTTGCTAGCCTATGTTTTTTTTTTACATTTTCATTTTCAGTGATGTATTTGTCACTTTTTCATTTTATATATTAGGTATTTGATTTGATATTAAATTTAGTAACTATAAGAAATTTTATTCATTTTTTATTTGAATAGAAATAAAAGTTTTAAGAGAGGTTATAAAGCACTTTATTCAAATATTTAGTCCATGATAATCCAGTTAAATCTGGGTAGCACATAGATCTGTTTACCCTGTCATTTTCTTATAATATATTCTTTGAAATTGTGAAAATGATATTCGAGTTTTTTAAAAAGGAAACATAGTTCTGTATCTAAGTTAATGGTATTGTACCAACATCAGTTTCCTAGTTTTGACAATGTGCTATGGTTCTGTAAGGTATTATTATTGGGGGAGGCTAGGTGAATTGTACCAAGGAACTCTGTACTGTAATGTTTTTGCAACTTATGAGTCTTAAGTGATTTTAAAAGTCATAAAAATTCTAAATATATAAAAATCTAGCATTCTAAGGCTGGGTGAGGTGGCTTATGCCTGTGATCCCAGCACCTTGGGAATCCAAGGTGGGTGGTTCACTTGAGCCCCGAAGTTTGAGACTGTCCTGGGCAACATAGTGAAACCCTGTCTCTACAGAAATACAAAAATTAGCCGAGCATGGTGTCCCACGCCTGTGGTCCAAGGTATTAGGGAGGCTGAGGTGAAAGAATTGCTTGAACCTAGGAGGTTGAAGCTGCAGTGAGCCATGATCAAGCCACTGCACTCCAGCTTGGGTGACAGAGTGAGACCCTGTTTCAAAAAAAAATTTAGATTTCTATATATATAAAATAAATAATATTACATATGTTTATGTAATAGTATTTGTATAATGTGTTTGTATAATGCAGATATACATAATATTTGTATATGTATGTGTATATAGAATTATATATTTTGTGTATATTTATATATGTATATCTATAGAATTGTATATTTCAGTGCTAGAATTGTAGTGCCAAAGATGGCATTAATTTAATAGAAATATAAGATTTGTATATCAGCTTTTCTTAAGTATTATTACAACTGACACACAAATATAAATTATTTACATAATTCTGTTCTTTTTATTATTACATTTCAAAAATTATACATGACTTTTGAATATAGATAAGAACAAGCCCTTCAAGTATAGCAACTTTAAAAATTGAAGCATTACTAATAAAATATGAAGGCTCCTATCTCTGCAAATGTCAGCATTATTTTGGTCTGTCTCCTTTTATACCTTCTTGTAAGATTAATAAATGTAAGCTAATTTTGTTGAAATGTCATATTCATAGTTATTCTTCCTTGAGTGGTTTTATTCCTTGATTATACAGTGTGATTTCAATCAGTTATAATAGTTATCCTTTGGCATTATCTCTTAAAAATGAAAAAATCTTACCTGTTCACTTTGGCTTTTAAGAAAGCTATCTTAGGTCTGGTGCGGTGGCTTGCATCTGTAATTCCAGCATTTTGGGAAGCCAAGGCAAGTGGATCACTTGAGGCCAGGAGTTTGAGACCAGCCTGGCCAACATGGCAAAACCCCATCTCTACTAAAAATGCAAAAATTAGCTAGGCATGGTGGGGCATTCCTGTAATCCCAGCTACTTGGGAGGTGGATGCACGAGAATTGCTTGAACCCAGGAGGTGGAGGTTGTAGTGAGCCAAGATCATGCCACTACACTCCAGCATGGGCTGTCTCACATAGTGAGACTGTCTCAAAAAAAAAAAAAAAGTGCAAAACTTAACAAAAGCATGAATTTCATCAAGATTATTCTCAGATTTTTCTGTTTACAGTTTCTTTAGAAATGGACCTGAAGTTTGATTAGAAAAAATAAAATCTCAAAATCATAACAAAGGTATTAAAGTAAATACCTAGTGATACTTAATATAATTTCATTAGAGAGTGCTTTACAAGTTGATAAAACCATTTTTCATATATAGTCTCATGTTATAATAACCTTGTGTTTTACAAAATTTGGGAACTCGAAATCCAAACAAAAAGTTATGTCATTACTTAAAATCACGTCTCCAAAAATAGAGAACTAGGATTCAAAACCTTATCTTTTGAGATTAATCTGGTGAAAACAATTTTCTAAAAACGATGCAGCGCCTCTTTAGCAAAACAATGTCGTAGAAGTGTTTTTTTTTATATTGATAGACCTTTTTCCTTTCTTTGAGACAGGGTCTCACACTGTTGCCCAGGCTGGAATGCAGGGGTGCTGTCATAGTTCACTGCAGCCTTGAACTCCTGAGCTCAAGTGATCCTCCCACGTCAGCCTCCCAAGTAGCTGGGACTATAGGTGTATGCTAGCTTGCCTGGATAATTTTTTTATGTTTTATTTTTGGTAGAGATGAGGTCTCACTGTGTTGTCCAGGCTGGTCTCAAACTCCTAGGCTCAAGTGATGTGCCTGCCTCAGCCACCCAAAGTGCTGGGATTAGAGGTGTGAACCACTGCGCCTAGCCGCTTTTGCTTTTCTTAGCAATGTATTTAACAGTAGATATTTATCTTATTCCCATGTATTTGTACATTAATTACCTATCAATAAATTTGAAGAAATCAAATTTTTTAGTAATATCATTTAGACATTTAGCTCTAATGATCTATGTGTGAATGTTCTGTTATAAATTCTCTACAGATTTCTCTTCTCTTGCTTAGTTGAAACAGACTTTCAACTAGAAAGGTTATCGACTTATATAAAGAATGTCTGGTTCATCTGTGTCTTCTGGAGCTCATGTAGTAGTGTGAATGTACACAGTTACTTTTGACTACATTGTGGAGCCGAGAGAGTAAATTATTTCAAGATTGCCTCTTTCTTATATTAATAGAGATGGGGTAGCTAACAAAATAATCTTTAAATTGGAAGTTATTCAGAAAAAAATTTATAAGAAAATTCAAACACTAGTATGTTGTTCCTAATTCCAGTTGTACTCACTAAAGAAGTTCATGATAGAGTTTTGTTTCTTTTTTTTCTTTTCTTTTGTTTTACCAGGTGGCCAGTCTGATCTTGGATATAATTCATTATCTAAAGATGAAGTTAGAAGAGGAGATACATCTACTGAAGACATTCAAGAAGAAAAAGATAAAAAAGGGAGTGATTGTAGTTCCTGTAGGTATTAAGTCAATATTATATAAAATTGTGAACTTATATTCATAGAAAATGCAAGTGATTTTATAAAAGTACTGGTTTTACTTTCCATTTTTCCATTATAACTATTTCTCCCATTACGTGCCCTCTCAGCCACCACATACTGTCATACGAAAACTTTATGTATGAAGTATATAGTCTCAGTGGCAAAGCACTCCCCAAATCAAATACCGTTAGAATGAATGCTATGTCACTCCCAAAATCCATGTATTTAGTAGAAGTATATATACATTTCTTGAAACAGTATTTTTTTCTGAGATTTAACAATATTTTAAAGCTTGTGATCCTTTTGTAGTTCATGAGCATGATGATTGGGTGTTCATGCATGTTTGTGAGATGTGCCACCCTTGAACCTTGTTACGACATCAGCACATTACCCGTTAGACCCGAAAAAAAGAAAAAAACTGAAGTTTGTTAAGGATTGTGATTATATTTACCTCCTTCCCCACTCCACCAAAAGCATTCCTTTACAGTCAAAGAGGAAATACAAAATTTGTGCATGGACCTTATGCATGATCAGTATTCAGTAGTTTGATCTATCCTTTGAGGCTCAAATAAGTGAAATCACTTATTTGTGGTTGACAAACAGATATAGAGGTGTTCAACATTTTCTTATCCCCTATTTTTAAACAAAAATGTGTAGAACTGAAAACTTCTCTTGATACCTCTTACAGTGTATATAGATTTTACTTTATTAGCATTTTCATTTTCATCTTTACAGTGTCAGAGAGTGAGAGTGCAAAAGGAAGTGCTGATTGCCTTCCTAAGCTCAGTTATCAGAGTTCTTCCAGTATCGTTCGTCTCACTGGTACAAGTAACAGCACTGCTGATAAAATATCAGGAGAAAGCATGGGTAAGTTGTTATGGGCAGAATAAATTGTATCTGCATGATTAGTGAGTACTTATTTTTTAATAGTCTTAATTCTCCAAGGTTATTTTAAAAATTATTTTGTGCAGTCTCTCATGGTATAGCTTAGTAACTTGAGTTCTATATTTTATAACATGCTGTGTTCAAGCTTGTATTATAACAAGGCATATGGGCAGACCTCCAGCTTTTATACTATCTTTTGAGTTTAGACTGTTGGGACTCTTTGGAAGGGGAAAGTGGAATCAGGAGAGGTGATGAATCTGAGGGTACCATACACCTAGCTAAGTTTCAAATGAAGTATATGGTTTATTAGTTTTCATATTATTCCTGTTTTTCCAGAGGCAAAAGGATAGTCCTTCAGTTAGTTTAAGTAACAATACCCAATAATTTTTCTTTCAAAGTCTTAATATAAGAAAATGTATATATTATTTTATATTAGATATATTAATATAAAATATAGCAATGCTTCTATCAGAGGGGATATTAGCACTATTTTAAAGATGAAAGGCATACTTCAGTGATTGGCAGGTCACATAAATGATCAATAGTTAATGGAAAAGTCAGATTAGAAGTAGAATAATATTTGGCCTCACAAGTTTTTTACGAGACCATTTTTAGGGGATTAAATAGACTTAAGATTCAGAGTTTTTAGTGTTAATAGTGTGATTACCTTATAACATTTTTTTGTATTAGCTTAATTTTGCCTGATGTTGTAATATAAAAAATATTGAAGAACATGTGCTGTCAAGGCTGAAATATCTCTGTTTTTAAATGGCCTTGGTGCAATTGTGTTTGGTTTTCTTGCAACACAGTTAGATATGCCTCTAGTTCAGGAGTAGGCAAGCTAAGGCCCAAGAACCAGATTTGGCCTGAAGCCTATTATTGTACTAGCCCACAAGCTAACCAAGCTCTAATGATTTTTATAGTTTTAAGTTGTCGGAAAATAATCAAAGACGACTAATATTGTGAGACACATGAAAATTTTATGAAATTCGGACTTAAGTTTTCATAAATAAAGTTGTGGGAACAGACATGCTCGTTCATTTACATATTGTCTGTGGCTGTTTTTGCAGAGTTGAGTAGTTGTGACAGAGACCATATGACCTGCAAAGACTACAGTATTTACTTTTTAGCTCTTTATAGAAAAAGTTTGTGGAACCCTACTCTTATCTATCAAGCAAACAAAAAAAAGATGACCTATAATTCTTATTTTGCATTTCTTTGTTAGATAATTGTTATAATGTAAACATAAAAAAATTTTTCATCAATATCATGGAGTTATTTCACAACCATTTAGTTCTTTGTAACTAATTTTCTAATTATAACTCTTAATAACTTGCCTTTGATCTTTATTCTTTCATTTCTGTCTGTTCATGCTTGTCCTCCTCTGAAGATCTGCGTTTAATATTTTTATTTAAATATGAGTGTAAACCATCCTTTGATCTTGACATTTTGTCAGAATAATAAGCATCTGGTTAATCATCTGGCTTTCAATTACCCTATATGCTGAACAAGTGAATTTTATAAAAGTCTAGAGTAGATTTCTTTGGTGTGAAGTAAAGTTGTTTATCCTTGATGCTTTTGGCTTGGAAACTCTCATCTGTTAAGAACTATGGGTTTATTAATGCTGCCAAAGACCATGCATGGGATATGTAGGACTACTTACTGTATACTTGTATATACTAGGATTTGAAGCATTTTTCAAGTTCATTTATGTTTTGCAGTACAATATGTGAATATTTTATTTACATCATTGGACACCCTTGTATATGTATATATGGGAGTAGAATAAAGATATGTTTTAATGTTTGATTAGATTTCGAGATAAACTCATCACTCTAATGATCATCTTGTTTTTTTTTTTTGAGAGAGAGTCTTACTCTGTTGCCCAGGCTGGAGTATAGTGGTGCAGTCTTGGCTCACTGCAACGTCCACCTCCTAGGTTCTCATGTCTCAGCCTCCCTAGTAGCTAGGATTACAGGCATGCGCCACCACACCTGGCTAATTTTTGTAGTTCTAGTAGAGACGGAGTTTCACCATGTAGGCCAAGCTTGTCACAAATTCCCAACCTCAGGCAATCCACCTGCCCCGGCCTCCCAAAGTGTTGGGATTATAGGTGTGAATATAACATATTATATTCCAGGTTGGTTTATTGGCTGCAGTTACTGCCTAATAGACAGTATTCATTCAGTAAATATTCTTTTAGATTCTACTATATGCCAGGTGCTACTGGAGATATAATAAGAAACAAAAAATAAACATGGATCCTGCCTTCATGGAGAAAAAGCAGGTAGAAGGGATGGGAAGACATTAATGAAGTAAATGTCAAAGTGCTCTTAGCTCAGTACAGAAGGACAGTGAAGAAGGACAGTGAATTGCTATGAGAACACAGAATAGATATGTCCTAGGTTTGGAGTCTTTAGTCAGGGAAGACTTCTTCAGCATATCATTTTTGAGCTTAAATTTCAAATATGAGTGGAAAATAAATGAGAGAGGGGTCAGAAAGGAGGAATTGAGAGGGTGCATTCCAAGCAGAGGGAAGCATGTCTAAAAGGTTGTTTGGTAGAAAGGAACCCTACAGCATGTTCAAAGATCTGAGAAAAGGCTGGTATATCCGCTGGGCATGTGTTCAGCTTTAAATCTCAGAATATATGATTAATAAGCACTGTGCTTAAAGAATTTGTGGTTTATTTTTCTCAGGTAGGAAAGTCAGAGGTAAGCAATTGTTCTAGATGTTGCTTCAGGGGCTTTGCCATCAGTTCTTTTGACCTAATCATGATTACAGTGTGTCCACTGGGAACTCCACACATCACCTATCCAATCAAGGCAAAAAGAATGGGAAGGGAAACACCAGCCATATCTATTTCTTTTGTCAGGAAAGTTTTTCCAAAAACCCACACAAACTATACCTTAGTATCACTGGCCGGAATTACGTCATAGAGCCATCTAGCCCAAGGAAGTTAAATAGTTTGCAGTCTTTGTGTTAGAGGCATGCAGCATCCAGCCTTGCTCATAGAATTTAGCATGTATGTAAACTTAGGAGCAGGCAGACTTTTTTGTAAAAGGCTGGATAGTAAATATTTCAGGCCTTGTAGGGCACATACAATCTCTCTTAACCTGTTTTTCTGGGTGCATGATTTTTACAACCCTTTGCAAATGTGGAAACTGTTTTAGACTACAAAAACAGGCCTCAGGCTAGCTTTGACTTATGGGTATAGTTTGCAAACCTCTGGTAAAGTCTGATAACAGATTTTGTCTTCAGGTCATAGCATATCAATGACTGCAAAGGAACCCTTGCACATCTATTTAGATGAGATTCCAGAGCATTATCTTTTGGTTATAAGATTCCTCCAAGACTTTAGTAATATTTAACCTGTCAAGCAGAACATTTCCCAGAATATCAGAAGAAAGTGTGTTTTTTATTTCTCATGTCCTCAGTCATAAGCTGATGAAAAAAAGAATAAACTTTGCCTCTCTGATATGTCATTTTTCTTGTTAATGGTATATGCTATTAAGTAATAGTAGATGTCAGCTTTTATGACCTCTAGTATTCTCTCTTATCTCTTGCCCTGCGATTTGCATGCATCACGTGGCAAGAAAATGTACAGTTTTAATGCTTGTCTGGCTATAGAGAGCCACTTCTGTGCATAAAGCAGGTAAGAACAGTTGACGATACTATACCTAGACTTAGAGGACTCCCACATATAGTAAGAACAATTAAAGTGACCAGGAATCTAGATTTCTGCTTTTAGTATTATGTAAGTAATTTGGTAGAAAGCAGAGAACAGTGTTTTCAAATAATGTGAAGTGGCCGTTGACATTTGACTGGTATGAACTTGCAGTCAGTATGTTAAGCAAAGGTAAAATTAGCCACATTTACAGTTATAAGGATTTGAAGGTTTTTTTTAAAAAAAACCTTTATTTATGGATAAAGTTAACATACTTCCATTTTGTTTCGTGTTTGGGATGTATTTTCTTTTTCATTTTAATAAGGAGAAGATTCACAATTATGGCTGGGCATGGTGGCTCACGCCTATAATCCTAGCACTTTGGGAAGCCAAAGCAGAAGAATTTCTTAGCCCAGCAGTTCAAGATCAACTTGGGCAACGTGGTGAGACCCTGTGTCTACCAATTAAATTAAAAAAAAACCAACAAATAAAGACTTAGAGTCTCAAGGTCATCTAGTACAACCACAATTGTAAAACCAGTATAATTTATTTAGTGGAATTAATGTAAATTCATTATTAAATATAAATCTTAATTGATAACATTTTTAAAAAGCAGTGCATCCTAATGTCTAGGAGCATACCCTTTATAATTGGACAAGTCTGAATTTGAATCCCAGTTCTGTCTCTTAAGGACTCTGAGCTAGATAATTAATCTCTCTGAGTGTTCCTTCTCTCTCAACTCATAAGGATGTTAGAATGTTTACAGTGGGTGATATAAGTAAAGTGTCTGGTATAGTATCTGTCAAATAGCAGACACTCAGTGAGTGCTTGTTATTATTTTTATCACTAGAATTTTAAATATTTAAGATGACTTATATTTACTATTATATTTTCATGGCTAAAAGTACTTTTCTTGTTTTTCAGAAAGCACACCTGAACTGCTCTTAATATCATCTCTTGAGGATACAAATGAAACAGGAAACATTCAAAGTAGATGCTTCAGGAAAAGACATAAAAGTGACAATGAAACTAATTTGCAGCAGCAAGTGGTCTGGGGAAATAGAAACCGTAATCTTAGTGGAGGGGTCCTGATGGGATTTATGCTCAATAGAATTAACCAGGAAGCAACTCCTGGAGATATAGTTGAAAAATTGGGAGCCGATGCAAAAATTCTTTCAAATGTTATCTCAAAAAGGACAAGACCAAATACTCTTGATATCGGGAAGCCGCCTTTAAGATCAAAAAGAGACAGTCTAGAGAAGGAATCTAGCGATGATGATACACCTTTTGATGGTTCTAACTATTTGGCAGATAAAGTGGATTCACCTGTTATTTTTGACTTAGAAGACTTAGACAGTGAAACAGATGGATCAAAAGCAGGATGTGTTGCTACACAGAATCCCAAGAGAATTCAGCGCATGAACAGCAGCTTTTCAGTAAAACCTTTTGAAAAAACTGATGTTGCAACAGGATTTGATCCCCTCTCTCTTTTGGTTGCTGAGACTGAACAGCAAAAAGAAGAGGAGGAGGAGGATGAAGATGATAGCAAAAGCATTTCAACACCATCTGCTAGGCGTGATTTGGCTGAAGAAATTGTGATGTATATGAATAACATGAGCAGTCCTTTGACAAGTCGTACGCCAAGCATTGATTTACAACGGGCATGTGATGATAAATTAAATAAGAATAGTCCAACATTGGTCAAGGCATGCAGAAGATCTAGTCTGCCTCCTAATTCTCCTAAGCCAGTGAGACTTACCAAATCTAAAAGTTACACAAAAAGCGAGGAGAAACCAAGAGATAGACTTTGGTCTTCTCCAGCCTTCTCACCTACTTGCCCGTTTAGGGAAGAATCTCGGGATACAGTAACCCACTCATCACCTTCATTTAACTTAGATACACTACTAGTACCTAAACTAGATGTTCTAAGGAACAGTATGTTCACTGCTGGAAAAGGAGTTGCAGAGAAAGCAAGCAAATGGTATTCAAGATTCACCATGTATACCACATCATCTAAGGTAAGTTTGGTTAGTATTTGCTGCTTTTACTGTCACACACACACACACACACACACACACACACACACACACACCCATCACCATGAAAAGCCCCTTGCTTGTTTTAACTATTCTTCCTAAACATAGCTTTATAAAAATGACTCATGGGGTGTATAAGTTTTGTAAGTATCAGAATTTGAACTGGAATAATAACTTCAAAATAAAAAAAATCTTACTAAGGTTATATTTGTAGTTCAGTTTTGAAAGACAGTGATTTGTAGCTGGAGTAAGAATTAGTGTTATTTGAAAGTACTTACTGAATTTCAATATTTCCTTCAAGATGCAGATTTTTTTTTCCAGACAATGTGTCCAGTATGCCCTCAAAAATTACCAGTCAGACATATGATTTGCCCTTCTGGTTAGGATGGAGTAACTTAGGATCGACTTGCATACCTTCCCCTAAGAGCAAAAAGCTAGATGAAATAGAGAAGTATCTGTTTAAAGTCATCAGAAAACTACTAGAGCAACTAGAAAGCTGATAGGCAGGATTCTAGAGAGGTGAACTGAAGTTCTACAGCCACTTTCTTCCTGAGGGTATTTGCTAATTATGAGCATGAAGCACTAGGTTGTAAATCTAGACCTTCCCTTATCAGAACTTTTGGGACTTTGTGGGTTAGAGAGACAAAATTAATGACTTCAGGGGCCTCAAATGCACTGAAGATTTTTTTTCCCCTCAAGACATTTTCCAAATACTTGATACTGCATGAGAAGGGTAAGTAGAACATTTCTGAGAAGTGAAGTTCTCAGCATTTTTCTGGTGCTGGACTCATAAGAGCTAGAGTTCAGGAGCGGCCACAGAGGGCCTCAGTTGGATTACTTACAGAGATATGCCTTAGGAACACTGGCAAACCAGATGTAGACTAAGCCTGACCAAAATTAAAACCTAGACTTGACTCAGGTCATTGTGATTTGGTTAAAATAATAAGCTTTTATTCTATCAGCGAGAAAAGATTGTACCTTTTCTGGAAGAATAAAACATCATCTGGAATCCTTGCAGTTTTTAATACATAATGTCTATCACTCAATTAAAAATAACTACTCCAAGAGACAGAACATAACTAAAAAACAGAAGAAAGCAGTTAATGGAAAGAGACCTTCGAGTGATCTGGATGTTTTAATTAACAAGGGACTTTGTAATAATTATAATATGTTCAAGAATGTAAAGGAAAAGGTACTAAAAATAGCTGTAAAGACAAAGTTTCGCCAGTTAATCAGAATGTATTAAAAATAATCAAATGTAAATTTTAGAACTGAAAATGAAATAAAAAATAAAAATCTTGAGCCAAAGAAAAGAGATACATTATCTGCAAAGGAACAGTGGCCTTCTGAAGAGAAACTATGATGTCAGAAGACACTGGAAAGATATCTTTAAAGGGCTGAAAGAAAATTAACGTCAACCTATTTTTCTATATTGAACAAAATTAGTTTTTAGAAACTGGGGTGAGAATACTGGTTCCACTGTGGTAACATTAGGCCACCACAGCCAATCCTTCCACTGATTACAGTTTAAAAACCAGACAAAATTAAAAAACAACTAAGGATTCTGAAAAATAAAAGCAGGCAGATTCTGGGGAGAGACCCACACAGAAATGAGTTTATCAATTTTCTTTTCTCATGCATCTTTGCTCCAAGGACAGCCACATCATGGCATGGCATCTCTGGCAGATAAAACTTCAAGAGAAACTCCTTATTTCCTGAACAGAGAAGACTGAGAAAGAGGCCTCTTTGTGCGAAAGTTTGAGGGGAATCCCATGCAAGTTTCAGCCTACCCCTTAACCAGCACAGCCTTGGGACAGATGTAAACTGGAATAGAAAAGGCTTAAGTAACTGAATCGAAAGTTCACTGTCTAAAAAAAGTAAAACAGGAATTATGGTCGGAATATAACTCAGTGGATTGCCTGCTGAAACAAGGCATCAACAGTCTTTGAAGTATTATGACAGTACCCAGTCTACATAACATGATATTCAGCGTCCAAGATAAAATCCCAAATTACTTAATATAAAGTACCAGGAAAATGTGACCAATTCTCAAGGAAAAGACAATTCCAAAGTGACTCAGATGTTGGAAGTATCAGGGAGAAACTTTAAAGCAGCTACCATAACTAGTTCCTTTAGGTAAAGGAAAACACATTTGAAATAAATTAAAATAAATTCTAGCAAGAAATAAAAATTATTAAAACAAATTTTATAACTAGTCAGTGAAGAGTAATAGAAATTAATCAGAAGAGGCAGGGCATGGTGCCAGCACTTAGGGAGGCTGAAGTGGGGGGATCACCTGAGGTTGGGAGTTTGAGACCAGCCAGGCCAACATGGAGAAACCCTGTCTCTACTAAAAATACAAAATTAGCCAGGCATGGCGGCACATAGCTGTAGTTCCAGCTACTCGGGAGGCTGAGGAAGGAGTATCACTTGAACCTGGGAGTCGGAGGTTGCAGTGAGCCAAGAATGTGCCATTGCACTCCAGCCTGTTGGTGACAGAGCAAGGCTCCATCTCAAAAAAATAAAACTAAACTAAACATAGTCTCAGGGACTTGTGTGATAATATCAAAAGGACAAATAAAATATGGATAACTGGAGTTCCAGAAGAATTGAAGAGAGAGATTTTGTTAGAAAAGATATTTGAAGCCAGGTGCAGTGGCTCATGCCTTTAATCCCAGCACTTTGAGAGGCCAAGGAGGGCAGATCACAAGGTCAGGAAATAGAGACCATCCTGGCCAACATGGTGAAACCCTGTCTCTACTAAAAAATACAGAAATTAGCTGGGCGTGGTGGTGCACACCTGTAGCCTCCAGCTACTTGGGAGGCTGAGGCAGGAGAATTGCTTGAACCCAGGAGGCGAAGGTTGCAGTGAGCTGAGATCGCACCACTGCACTCCCAGCCTGGCAACACAGCGAGACTCTGTCTCAAAAAAAAAAAAAAAAAAAAAAGATATTTGAAGATTTGAAGAAATAATGGCTGAAACCTCTAAAACTGGTAAAAAGATACAGATTTATAGATACAAGAGACTCAGCAAATTACAGAGAGAATAAACTCAAAACCACACCTGCACACATCAAAAGTAAACTGCTAAAAATCAGAGATATCACCTGCTAACAAGAAAATGGCTGATAAAAAAAATACATTGAAAGCTATTAACAAAAAAGTATACATTACCTATGGATGAATAAAGATTTGAATTTACCCATGCACTTTTCATTATATCCTTGGAGGGAAGAATTTAGTGGAATGGGTACCTTTAACGTGTAGAAAGAAAAGACCTGTCAACTCAGAATTCTATATCCACTGAAAATATTCTTCAGGGGTCAAGGTGAAATAAAGACATTTTCAGATAAGGAATACATGAGCAGTGGAATTGCTCTGTAAGATATGCTGAAGGAAGTTGTTTAGACTGAAGAAAAATGATACCAAAGAGAAACCTGGATCTTTAGTAATAAAAGAAGTGTAAAATAAATAGTAAATAGCTGGTTAATAGAAAAGATTAATTTTTTGCCTCCTAAACTACAAAAAAACAAAAACCTGTAATTGTCTAAACAAAAACAGTAACATTATCTCATGGAATTTTCAATATGTGTAGATGTTTGACAGTAGTGAACTTAAGTAGTAAAGGAACTTTCCCCACAGACCTTCATTATAGTTATATTGTTAAATATGAAATGATATAAAACTAAGTAGACTTTCAATGATTAGACATGTATATTGTAATCCCTGGAGCACTGACTTCAAAAATACAATGAGATGTAGCCAAAGAGCCAATAAAAATATTCAAATAGTCTTACAGAGGACAGGAAATCTCGAAGAAGCCAAGAAAAGGAGAACAGAAAAATAGAAGACTAGATCTAACCATGTCAATAATTAAATGATAACAATCTAAACACCTCAGTTAAAAGGCAGACAATAGGCTTGGCACAGTGGCTCATGCTTGTAATCCCAGCTCTCTGGAAGGCCAAGCAGAAGGATTGCTTGAGCCAGGAGTTTGAGACCAGCCTGGCCAACATAGCAACACCTTGTTTGTACATTGTTTTTTTTAACTAGTGGCCATGGTGGCGCAAACTTGTAGTCCTAGCTACTCAGGAAGCTGAGGCAGAAGCGTTGCTTGAGCCCAGAAGTTCAAGGCTGTAGTGAGCTGTGACTGTGCCACTGCACTCAGACCTGAGCAACAGACTGATTTCATAATGATGAGAAGTTGGATGTGATGGTATTTGCCTGCAGTTCCAGCTACTTGGGAGGTTGAGGTGGAAGGACTGGATTGCTTGAGCCCAGGAGTTCTGGGCCAGCCAGGGCAGCATAACAAGACTCTATCTCTGAAAAATAATGATGATAAGAAGCAGTTCATCAGGAAGACACCACAATTATCTGTATATATTCACTAAATCACAGACCCTCAAAACAATGACATAATAATTGATAGAATTAAGGGGCGTTCTAGATTTTAGTAGGAAATTTTAAAACTCTCATTTGATAGAAGAGCTAACAAAAATTGGTCAAGACAAATGTCAGCAACAGAATCAGCTACTTCTATATAATTGACATTAGACTATTCACTTAACAACTACAAAATGCACTCTTTTTTTTTTTTTTTTTTTGAGACAGAATCTCACTGTGTCACCCAGGCTGGAGTGCAGTGGTGCCATCTTGGCTCATTGCAACCTCTGCCTGCTGGGTTCAAGCAATTCTTCTGTCTCAGCCTCCTGAGTAGCTGGGACTACAGGCACCTGCCACCATGCCCAGCTAAATTTTTTTTTTTTTAAATAGAGTTGGGGTTTCACCATATTGGCCAAGCTGGTCTTGAACTGCTGGCCTTAGGTGATCTACCCACCTTGGCTTCCCAAAGTACTGGGATTACAGACATGAGGTACTGTGCCTAACCAGCCTCATGATTTTTATTTTTATTATTTTATTTTTTGAGACAGAGTCTTGCTCTGTTGCCCAGGCTGGAGTGCAGTGGTACAATCTTTGCACACTGCAACCTCTGCCTCCTGGGTTCAAGCAATTCTCCTGCCTCAGCCTCCTGAGTAGCGAGGACTACAGGCACATGCCACCACACCTGGCTAACTGTTGTATTTTTTAGTGGAGACGGTGTTTTACCATGTTGGTCAGGCTGGTCTGGAACTCCTGACCTCGTGATTCACCTGCCTTGGCCTCCCAAAGTGCTAGGATTACAGGCATGAGCCACCATGCCCAGCGAAAACACATATTCTTTTCAAGTGTATATAGTACAGTCATCAAGATAAACTGTGTTTGGCTACTAAAATCTCAGTCAGTTGAAAAGGGTTCAAATCAAAGTACATTTCAAGAGTTAGAGAACATTACTGAGGGATTTTAAAGGAGATTTAAATAAATGGAGAGACATTCCATGTTCATGGAATTGAAGACTCAGTATTGTTAAGCTGCAACACTCCCCACATTGGTATCTAAATATATATTAAAATTCTCCCTATTAAAATTCCAGCAGGAGTTTCTAGAAATTGACCAGCTGATCCTAAAATCAATATAGGGGGGAGAAAAAAGGACCCAGAATAGCCAGAACAATTTGGAAAAAGAAAAAGTTGGAGGGCTGACACTTCCCAATTTCAGAATTTACTACAAAGCTACATCTGTCAAGACCGTATGCTGCTAGCATAAACAGAGATCAGTAGGTAGGGAATAAAATTTAGACTCGAGAAATAAACTGTTATATTTATGGTCATTTAAATTTCAACAATGATGCCAAGGCAATTCAATTGGGAAATGATAGTTTTTGTCAAAAAATGGTGCTGAGATAATTGGATATCTGCATGCAAATAACAGTCACCCTTCCGTATCTGCAAGTTCTGCATCCATGGATTCAACCAACCACGGATTGAAAATTCTAAAAATAAACAAATACAAATAAAACAATACAGTATAACTATTTACATAGATAGCATTAACATTGTATTAGGTATTACAAGTAACCTAGAGATGATTTAATGTATACAGGAGGATGTGCATAGGTCATATGCAAATAACAATCCCCTAAGGATACTGAGGGATGACTGTAGGTGAACTTAGACGCTCAACTTATATGCAAACATTAACAAAAAATGGATAACATGTCTAATGTAAGAGCTAACACACTATAAAAGTTTGGGCACAGTGGCTCATGCCTGTAATCCCAGAACTTTGGGAGCTCGAGATGGGCGGATCACTTGAGATCAGGACTTCAAGACTAGCCTGGCTAACATGGTGAAACCCTGTTTCTACTAAAAATACAAAAAATTAGCCAGGTGTGGTGGTGTGTGCCTGTTAGCTGGGAGGCTGAGGTAGGAGAACTGCTTGAACCCGGGAGGCGGAGGTTGCAGTGAGCTGAGATTGCGCCATTGCACTTCAGCTTCGGCAACAGAAGTGAAACTCCATCTCAAAAAAAAAATAAATTTGGAAGAAAATCTTTAAGACTTTGAATTAAGCCAATAATTATGAGGTATGATACCAGAAACATAGTCTATAAAAGGAAAAATTGATAAGCTAGGCATTATCCAAATTCAAGTATTTTGTGCTACAGAAATGAAAATGTGAGAAAATGAAAAGCCACAGACTGGAGAAAATATATGCAAATTCTGTATCTCGTAAAGGACTTGAATCCATAATATACAAGCAACTCACACAGCTCAATAGTAAGATAAACAACCCAAGTAAAAAGAAGGTAGAAGATCTGAATAGATACTTCACCAAAGAAGAGATGTGAATAGCTGAAAAGCACATGACGCATGCTCAGCATCATTAGTTACTAGGTGTTAATTGCACTTGAAGCGACAGTGACATACCATTTCACACCCACTAGAAGAATAGCTGTAATCCAAAAGACAATGACGAATGGAGAGGATGTGGAAAAATGGGAATTCTCATATTTTTGTGGTGGAAATGTAAAATGGTACAGCCACTTTGGAAAACAATTTGGCAGCTTCTTTAAAAGCTAAGCATTAATTTAACATATAACCCAACAGTTTCACTCTAAATAATCTACCCAAGAGAAATGAAAACATAACCTACACAAAGGTTTGTACGTGAAAATTCATAACATTTTTTATAACAGCTAAAAAGTGGAAATTTCCATCAGCTGGAGAATAGGTAAAATGTGTTATACAGTGGAATATTATTGAGCAATACAAAAGAATGAAATACTGCTACATGCCTTAAAAAACTGATGAATCGGCTGGGCGTGGTGGCTCACACCTGTAATCCAAGCACTCTGGAGGCCAAGGCGGGCGGATCACCTAAGGTCGGGAGTTCAAGACCAGCCTGACCAACATGGTGAAACCCCATATTTATTTAAAAAAAAAAATTGATGAATCTTAAATACATGTTTAAGTGGATTAAGCCAGATTTAAAAGACAAAAAAATAATGTGTGAATCCACAGATATGAAATGTCCAGGAAAGGCAAATCTGTAGACACAGTATATTAGTGGTTGCCTGGTGCTAGGAAGGCAATGGACATTAACTGTAAATGGGTATAAGGTATCTTACTGGGGAGGTAAAAATGTTCTAAAAGTTGGTAAATTTACATATAGATTATTGAATTGTAGACCTGTGAATGAATGTTGTGACATGAAAATTATACCCCAATAAGATGTGTTTTTTTTAAAATCAAGCATGTTTTCCGACCACAATAGAATTCACTAACAATAAATAAGGATCAAGAAAAACGTGAACACACTTACAAATAATTTGAATCAAAGGTAAAATCATAAAGGAAATTAGAATAATGTTTGACTGGAATGAACAAAAATACATAAACATTTGTGGGATACACCTAAGAGGTGCTTAGAGGTTAACTTATAGCTTTAAATGCTATATTAGAAGTGATTTAAAATTAACGATTTATGGTTCTACCTTAAACTAGAAAAAAGTAAGCTCAAATTAAGTAGGAAGAAGGAAGTAATAAAGTTGGAGCAGAAATCAGTAAAACAGAAAAGATGGAAAGAATATCAATAAAACCAAAAGCTGATTCTTTAAAAGTAACAACAAAATTGACACACTGCTGGCTAGACTCATCTAGAAAAAGAGAACACAATCACTAATATCAGATCCTACCTAAAGATTAAAATAGTATTTTTAAAGCCTGGCATAGGCATGACTCATTTTATTGTACTTTGCTTTACTGCACTACACAGACGTCATGCTTTTTATGAATTGAAGGTTTGTGGCAACCCTGTGCTGAGCAAGTCAATTGGTATCATTTTCCCACACCACATGCTTGCTTCATGTCTCTGTGTCACATTTGGTAATTCTTGCAATATTTCAGACTTTTTCATTATATCTGTTATGGTGACTTGTGATCAATGATCCTTGATGTTATTATTGTAATAGTTTTGAAACACCATGAACTGTTCCCCATATAAGATGGTAAACTTAATCGATAAATGTGTGATTTCTGACTGTCCACCAAATGGCCATACTCTTGACTCTCTCACTGTCCTCAGGCCTTCCTATTCCTTGAGATACAACAATATTGAAATTAGGCCAATTAATAACCCTACAAGTGGCCTCTAAGTGTTCACATGAAAGGAAGAGTCACATGTTTTTCACTTTAAATCAAAAGCTAGAAATTATTAAGCTTAGTGAGGAAGGCGTGTCAAAAGCCAGGAAAGGCCGAAAGTGAGGTCTCCTTCACAAAACAGCCAAGTTGTGAATGCAAAGGGAAAGTTCTTGAAGACAATTAAAAGTGAACGTGAGTGATAAGACAGCAAAACAGTGTTATTGCCAAAAAGGAAAAAGTTTGAGTGGTCTGGATAGATCAAATCAGCCACAATATTCCCTTAAGCCAAAGCCTAATCCAGAGTAAGGCCCTAACTCTCTTCATTTCCATGAAGGCTGAGAAAGCTGAGGAAGCTGCAGAAGAAAAGTTTGAAGCTAGCAGAGGTTGGTTCATGAGGTTTAAATAAAGAAGCTGTCTCTGTAACATGAAAGTGCAGGATGAAGCAGCAATGGCTAATATAGAAGATGGTAGCTAATTATCCACAAGATCTATGTAAGATCACTGATGAAGGTGGCTACACTAAACAACACATTTTCAGTGAGGGTGAAACAGCCCTGTATTAGAAGAAGATGGCCATCTAGGACTTTGATGGTGAGATAGGAAAAGTCAGTGCCTGGCTTCAGAGGACAGCCTTACTCTCTTGTTAGGGGCTAGTATATCTGATGATGATAAATTAAGCCAATGCTCATTTGCCATTCTGAAAATCCTAGAATTTGTTAAATCTACTCTGCTCTGTAAATGGAACAACAAAGCCTAGATGACAGCATATCTGTTTACAGCATGGTTTACTGAATATTTTAAGCCCATTGTTGAGACCTACTGCTCAGAAAAAAATATTTATTTCAAAATATTGCTGTTCATTGACAGTGCACCTTGTCACCTAAGAGCTCCAATAGGAAAGTCAAGCAGTCATCAGGTTCAGTGGCTTATGCCTGTAATCCCAACACTTTGGAAGGCTGAGGCAGGCAGATCCCTTGAGCTCAGGAATTTGAGACCAGCCTGGGCAACATGGCAGAACCCTGTCTGTACAAAAAATTAGCCACGTGGGGTGGCACACACCTGTGGTCCCAGCTACTCACGAAGTGGAGATGAGAGAATCACTTGAATCTGGGAAGCAGAGGTTGCATTGGTCCAAGATTGCTGTACTCCAACCTGGCTGACAGAATGAGACTCATCTCAAAAAAAAAAAAAAAAAAAAAGAAGGGTCAAGGAGTCAAGTTGAATGATGAAAAAAGAAATGTCAAGGAGAGTTATTGTTTTTGTGCTAGTATTTACTCTGCAGCCCATTGATCAAGGAGTAATTTTTACTTTTAACTTGCTATTTAAGAAATACATTTCGGCCGGGCGCGGTGGCTCACGCCTGTAATCCCAGCACTTTGGGAGGCCGAGGCGGGTGGATCACGAGGTCAAGAGATAGAGACCATCCTGGTCAACATGGTGAAACCCCGTCTCTACTAAAAATACAAAAATTAGCTGGGCATGGTGGCACGTGCCTGTAGTCCCAGCTACTCGGGAGGCTGAGGCAGGAGAACTGCTTGAACCCAGGAGGCGGAGGTTGCGGTGAGCCGAGATCGTGCCATTGCACTCCAGCCTGGGTAACAAGAGTGAAACTCCA
>PVKV010012418.1:0-65753 GCA_004027835.1 Alouatta palliata | reverse complement strand
TTCATAATATAAATAAGAATTCTTACATATAGAGAGACTAGAAGAACAGAAAGTTGTTCTGGAATAGCATTTATTATTACTATAATACAAATTTGACTTTCAATAAATGACTTATCTTGGGAAGAAATTTAGGCAACTCCTTCATTCTATGTCTACAATTCCTTAAGGTAAAATTGTAGTAGCTTTGGGAACATTTATAATATTAACTTTTAAATACATTTATTCTTGTTCTCATTTGCTCATCCAACCAGTATTAATTTAGTGCCTGCCAAGAATATGGCTCTGAGTGGAGAGGGGGAATATAAAGTGTTTATATACTCTAGCCCCTGCCAAAGAACCTACAATTTATTTAGAAAAAAATACACTAATTGCATAGTTAATTAACGATGTTGGTTAAGTGTATCATTGTGCCAAAAAGGATGACACAGAAAATAAGCAATACAATTGTTGAGACAAAGGTAGATCTTTATAACTGAATGATTACAAATAGCTTTCTATAAGAGTTAGTTATAAAGAAGGAAAGGATCTTCCAGGATCTGCATGAGCAACACCATGGGGTTTGGAAATAAAAGGAACATTTCTGAATAAAGCACATTTGCTTTTGGTGCTAAATTCATGGAATTTAAAAAATAAAAGTCTTAGGTGTTTGAACTTTGTTCTGTAGGTCCTAAAGAGTAAGTGAAGTCCTTTTAACAAAGAAATGAAGTCATTTCTATTGTATTTGAGGTAGATTGATTTGACTGTATGGTATGCAGGATGACTTGGAGGTAGAAGCAATTAAGAAATTGCTATGGGGGCCAGCATGGTGGCTCACGTCTGTAATCCCAGCATTTTGGGAGGCTGAGGTGGGCATATCACCTAAGGTCAGGATATCAAGACCATCCTGGCTAATATGGTGAAACCCCATCTCTACTAAAAATACAAAAAATTAGCCTGATGTGGCGGTGGCAGGTGCCTGTAGTCCCTGCTACTCAGGATGTTGAGGCAGGATAATCGCTTGAACTGTGAAGGTGGAGGTTGCAGTGAGCCAAGATCGCGCCACTGCACTCTCGCCTGGGCAACAGAGCAAGACTCCGTCTCAAAAAAAAAAAAAAAAAAGAGAAAGAAAAAGAAAAAAAAAAATGGCATGGTAACCAGGCACAATGGCTCACACCTGTAATTCCAGCACTTTGGAAGGCCAAGGTGGGAGGATCACTTGAGGCCAGGAGTTCAAGCCCAGGCTGGACAACATAGCAAAATTATGTCTCTCCCTCACCCACCAAAAATATTAGCTAAGCATTGTGGTGCATGCCTGTGGTCCTAGCTACTCAGGAGGCTGAAGGGGGAGTATTGCCTGAGCCCAGGAGCATGAGTTTACAGTGGAGCTATGATCATGCCACTGCACTCCAGCTGGGGTGATAGAGTGAGATCCTGTCTCCAAAAGGAAAAAAAGAAAGAAAAAGAAAGAAAGAAGGAAAGAAAGAAAGGAAAGAAGGAAAGAAGGAAGGAAGAGAGGGGGAGAGAGAGAGAGGGAGGGTGGGATGGAGGGAGGGAGGGGGAAAGAGCGAAAGAGGGAAAGAAAAAGAGGGAAAGAAAGGGAAAGAAATGAACTTCTATGATTAAGATTGGAAATAACCTAAATGAGCATCAGTAGGGGATTGATTAAATAATTATGGTAAATACATATACAACAGCTATTATGCAGTAAAACAAAATGAAAATGAAGCTCCTTAACTATTGCTATAGAATGATTATCAAGTTGAAATGGTAAGTTGAAAAAAGCAAGGTGTATGTAGACAGTACACGCATTTTCATTATGATCCTTCAAATACAAAAGGTTTATGTTTAAAATGTGGATAAATAACATCAATATTTAAAAATATACACTGTCATGGAAATTTATTTATGAAGTAATGAAAACCTGAACATGGCTGGCAGCTGTGGGAGTAAACAGGAAGAGGGTACTGTGAAGATCTGTAAAAGGGAGAAATGGCAGGTATTCAGAACTCACATAGGTATAGAAATTAAAGACAATAAAAAGTCACGTGTGCCTCCAAGCCTGGAAGGCCTAGAGAACTGGTTACAGAGGAAGGATAAATAATGAGTTTACAAAATTTGCTCTTGCTACTCACTCTGGTTCATCCATAGGCCTCCACTCCACGTAGTGATAGAGTCTCTGTACATTTTTCAGCCACTCCCTGAGTATTTCTGTTGTATTATCCACATTGTGATCAGTGGCTGCCCTGCATGAGAGAAAGCACAATATAGTTTAGCTTTGTCATCCAAAGACAGAGAGGGAAATCCAAAAGACCCCTGACTAAGTGAAAGAAGAATGGCTACTCCTGGAAAAAAAAATGTAAATATGAAAATAATTCCCTCATAGTCCAAACCAGACAATACATTTCTAAAGTAAGAGACACTGCTTAAAATCATCTTTGTGTTATTAGATTATTAAACAGAGCTCACCCAGTCATAGAATCTGTAAGTGGTTGTATTAATAAACAAACACATGAAAACACTAAGACACTGTAAGCAGAAAATAAATTAACCAAGAGTCAATTGATAAATCTTCTTGGAAATTTTTCTATATGTTTTAATTTTTAGATACCCAAGCTGTAAACTGTATCTTTTAATTTCACTAACAATGACCCTCAATTTGAGCAATAATACTGCTTTATCTTCATTTCAAGTCAAATTTCTGACCACAACAAAACATCTAGTCAGTGCTGCTTTAACCATTGTGAAGCTACAATAATAATTCTCAATATAAAACTCAAAATTTAAGGTATCTCCAGTTAACTATTTTGGATTAACTTGACCGTCACTTATACAAAATAGAGTATTTTCCAAAGCCTTTAAATAACGTATTCAAAACTTGTACCTGTTCTACCTTGAAAGTTTAACAAATGGATCCACTTGTAAAGGGGTTTAACTCATTTATTTAAAAAGTATTTTCAAATTGTATCACAAAGTAATACCCAACACATGTAAAACAGTTATTCAGAACACCTATAAATGTAGAGATAATGAAATGAAAAACAGAAAAAGAGAAGAAAGCAGGGGTTGTAATCCTGGCAACAAACAAGGTGGAATTCAGGCCAAAGACTATTCAGATGACAAAGAAGGAGACTTTATAATACTAAAAGAGGCCATTCACATCAAGACACACAAACTGTGAATATCTGTGCACTTTCACATATTACAAGGGTCAGCAAACTTTCTTTTAAGAGACAGTAAACATTTTAGGTTTACAGGCCATATACTATCTGCGCTATTACTTAACTCTGCCATCATAGTAATAAGTCAGCCATAAACAATATGTAAATGAATGAGCATTACTGTGTTCCAGTGAAACTTTATTTACAAAAACAGACAGTTGGTCTGTAGGCTCTAACTTGCTAACCCCTAATATAGTAGAAAGTATAAAAACTGTAAAGAAAAACAGAAACAACAATAATAAGAGATGTTAACATACCACTTTCAGTTAAAGATAATACAAATGAGGAAAAAATAAATATATATAGGATCTATACAACACACAAATAGAGACTTCTCACGTGCACAAGGAACATCTAATAGCACTGACCAACAATTACACGCCAAAGAAAGCCTCCATAAAATTAAAATAATATAAACAACATTCTCTGATCTAAACGACATATAAGTAAAAGTTTATAATAAAGTAAAACACCCAAATCCACTAAAAACTTCCCTATAAAGTTGATTTTTTTTTTTTAAAAAATAACAATTACTGGTGGAAAATAAATACAAGCCAATTTCAGAACTTCCAAATATTAATAATGAAAACACTACATATCAGACTTTTGGGATACAATTAAAGCGGTAATCAGAGAAAAATTCAGTTTTATATGCTTAAATAAATAAAAATAAATGAGTTAAACTTCTCAGAAAGCTAGGAGAAAAGCAATAAAGCAAACATATATAAAGGAAATTAATAGAGATACAGGTAGAAAATTGTGAGGCATAAACCAGAAAAAGTAGAAACAAACTAAAATGCTGCTTCTTTGAGCAAAATTAATAAAAGACAAGCTAGTTAATCTACCTAAGACAAACAAATATAAAACAATAAGAAATGGTAAGGACGGGAAATATGATTGATTTGAAAGAAAAATTTTAAAAACATGTAAGCAACTCTTTAGACAACTCCATGATAAATAAATTTGAAAACTAGATATAATAGAAATGTTCTAGTTTGGGTGAAGAATAAGGTGTTTTACAGTGAATTCTCAGTTTCAGGAAATGCTCTCTGCATGCTTCCTATCAGGAGACCAGTGGTTCAACTCTCATTGCACTCTTCATGGCCACTTGTTAGCCTGGACATTGGTAGCTTGTGCCCATGTGTCACAACGGATGTGAAAATTTTCACACATACACACATACACACACACACAAAACTACAGACCAATATCTTTTAATGCATATGCTGCAAAGATCTTAAACAAAGTACTAGCAAACAAAGTCCAACGTCTTAATAAGAAATTATAGCATGGTCTAAAAATGTTCAATATGAAGGAATTTCATTAGCATAATTCACTATGTTAATGGACCTGAAGAAAAATCACAATTATTTCTGCAAACGTGTAAAAGGTCTTTAACAAAATTCCACACCTATTCCTGGTTTTTAATAACCACACAGAATAAAATTAAAGCAGATACTAAAAAAAGAAGTCACTACAATTAAAACTGTGTGGTAATGACACAGGAATACATGACACAAGGAGACAAGTGGGACAAAAGAGAAAGTATAGAAATTCCCAGATTACCATGTAACAAACCTGCATATACTTTCTGCATCTAAAATGGAAGTTGAAATTTAAAAATAAATAAAGTTTCATCAAAAATATATAAATATAATACAGTTTTGAAAAATGATCAGAGGTACACATGAAAGAATTGAGCTTCTATTGCATCATAACTTTCACTGCTATTTGTAGGATGATTTAAAATAAATTCAAAGTAAACATAAATAAAGGTGCGAGGGTGGTGGCTCATGCCTGTAATTGCAGCACTTTGGGAGGCCAAGGTAGGTGGATCATTTGAGGTCAGGAGTTTGAGACCAGTCTGTGCTACATGGTGAAACCCTGTCTCTACTAAAAAAAAACAAAACATTAGCTGGGTATGGTGGCACCTGCCTGTGAGTCTCAGCTACTCGGGAGGCTGAGGCAGGAGATTCGCTTGAACTTGGGAGGTGGAGGTTGCAGTGAGCTGAGATTGGTGCACTGCACTCCAGCGTAGGTGACAGAGCGAGACTCTGTCTCAATAAATATAATACACAAATGAAACATACAAATAAAAAAGTCTTTTTCATTAAACATGAAGCATTATAGTTTTTATTGTTTTTAAATTGCCTCTAAATATATTCAAAACTTTTTTATTTCCTAAAAAAATAATCTTTAAGAGAGGGAATGCTCAGGAATGTTCAAGAGAGAAAAACACATTGTTAAGCAAAGCAAAGCACAACGGAACTCTGTTTAGACAGGGAATACATTTCTGTAAAACACCAAGTAACTTAAAAACTATGCAACTGAAGTCATGAGCTATAGAAAAATGGAAGATAGAGACACGTAACTAATATTTAATGATACTTGAATTGAAAGATAGATACTTGATAAAAGATTAATAGATACTTGAATTAAAACTAGCCTAATTAAAAACATTATTCAATAACTACAGATAACACCAATGGCCAACTTGATCAACTTTCGAGTGTCTTCTTGAAAATTAGATGAGAACCAGCTCCTCTCTTCATGGCAAGTTCTAGGGAAAAAGACCCACAGGCCCACCTGGACATTCCAGGGCCTGGAGAGGGAGAGAGGTGATGTGTGGAGCTGACATTTTGAGGGATACCAGGTGAGCATCTTAGGACAAAGACGGGGTAGGAGGAGCCCTTGGCAACTCACAGAGGTGGGAAAGTGATGCAGAAAGCAATGCAGAAGAAGACTACAGGCTCCACTGAGCTTGTAATTGTGCCAAAAAGGGCAACATCAGCAAAAGTCACGTCGTTGTGACACATGGGCACAAGCTACCGATGTCCAGGGTAACAAGTGGCCATGAAGAGTGCAATGAGAGTTGAATCATGGTCTCCTGATAGGAAGCATGCAGAGAGCATTTCCTGAAACTGAGAATGCACTATAAAGCATCTTATTCTTCACCCAAAACGTTATGAAGAAGAATAAGTTAAAACAAAACAAAAATTCCTTATCACAATGTTAGCCAGAAGTTATCAGAATTCTACATTATTCTTAAATTATTTATAAATAGCATAGGAGAATTTGCCAGGTGCAGTGGCACACAGCCTTCCTAGCTACATGGGAGGCTGAGGTAGGAGGATCACTTGAGTCCAGGAGTTCCAGGCTGCAGTGAGTACAACTGTGCCTGTGAATAGCCACTGCACTCCAGCCTGGGTAACATAGCAAGACCCCATCTCTTAAAAAATAAAAATAAAAAATAGCCTAGGAGAATTTATAAAGCCTCTACTTTTTTCCTTGGTTGTTGTTTCTTCATTATACGGGACTTCTTAAATTCTCTGTGCCTTCCCTTCATCAATGCATTTCCTATTCCTTTTGACAAAGTTAGTCTTACCGTATGAAATGCATTTTCCTGGTGTACAGATTAAACAACTCCAAAACTTGCCTAAGCATCCACTCCTGATGAACAACCTTAGAAATTAGCTGCCTGTAGAATACAGAGGTACAGATGTCTAATTAAAAACAGAAGCACAGATTTCAAATATTCTTTTTATTGAGTTAAAAAATGGTCTGTACTGTTACTTCCCTTAATTAAGGTTCTCTTTGTTCTCAGGTTTCTGAGGAAATGAACATGTTCTCCAGTTGTGGTTGGAGAGAGGTGCGTCCATCCTGGTCTTTGATGTGCAGGGCCAGTCTCTCCTACACTTGTTCCCAGAGGAGGAAGAGGAGGAAGAGCGGTGAAGGCCACACTAGCCCACCGAGAAAGCTTGCAGCCTCCGCTTGAGACTAAGTTTCTCTGCTTCTCTCCACTGTCAAAAAAGTCAAAAACACAGAAATCCAGGCAGACAATTCTAACTGCTGCCTTGTAATCACTCTGACAAAAGTATGTTTCCCTTTGGATGCATAGGCTATTCAGAGTGTTGGAGAGAGATACCAAAGGCCCAGATGCAAGCTCTCTGGAGGAAACCCGAGGCTGATGTTAACGGTTCTATTTCCAGAGCCCTGTAGCACAAGGCAGCAACAGTGCGGTGTTTGTCTTGCTGCAGCACTCCACAAGCAGCTAGACACAAAAACCTCTGTGGCTGAGGTGGATTTTTCCATGGAGAATGTGTGAGCCCCCTAAGGAGCAGCTGAGGCACTGTGACCCATCTCTCTATCTGAAGGCTCCTTACGGTCCCTGTGGAAAATGAGTACTGCCTGGGATCTGTCATTCTTCTCACAATCAGACCAGAAAAGGCACCCAGAAAGGTCGCAGACATCACCAGTGGATTCCTTGAAGAAAACAAATGATATGCAAGGACAGCTAGACATCTGGAGAGGTGATCTGCAAGTAATTGACAGTCTTCAAACTGGAAAACCACAGTTTGCAAAAACACAAACATGGGCTGGCTGGGTGACCATGTGTCTGGGAGGCTCACACTGCTCAATCTTTGCCTCAATTCTCCAACTAGAGTGGATTAACACCTAAACTGACACCTCGACTCATTCTCTCTTCCCTGGATCTGCCTGACTCAGGATAAGACAGCAAGGAGAGGCTGAGCGTGGTGGCTCATGCCTGTAATCCCAGCATTTGGAGGCCAAAGTGGGTGGATCACCTGAGGTCAGGAGTTTGAGGCCAGCCCAGCCAACATGGCAAAACCCTGTCTCTACTAAAAATACAAAAATTAGCCAGGTGTGGTGGCATACGCCTGTAGTCCCAGCTACTTGGGAAGCTGAGGCAGGAGAATTGCTTGAACCCAGGAGGTGGAGATTTCAGTGAGCTGAGATCACGCCATTGCACTCTAGCCTGGGTGAGAGAGTGAGACTCTGTCTCAAAAAAACAAAACAGAACAAACAAAAAAGGACAGCAAGAGAGCTCAGCTCTTGAGCTGTTTTTAATTTTCTCTGAAGGTCATGTTGGGACAATAACTTTGTTTTACCTCTAAGGAGTCCTGGTACCCACCAGCTACCATGGTCTCTCCCTTCCACTTTTAGGGGAGCTGTGGCCCTGACACAGCTTCAGTGCTCACAGTTGGCCTCCGCTCTGTCCATGAGTCCTGGCTTGCTTCCTTTGGATCTAGTACCTGAAAAGGGAGTGCTGGTAGAAACAGATGCCACATCCACACTGGCCACCTCTCACCCTAAATGCTGCCCGTCTGCTTTCTGTCTGATTCGGCTTTTAGTTCTTATTTTCCCTTCTTCGTCTTCTTCAGCTGTGCACATTAGCAAAGGTTCATGAGTCTCAGAATCAAAATCAAATTAGGACAAAGGGAAACACTTATTGGAGATATGAGCACAGTATGTGTAGGGATCCCCCTGGCTGATGATGCTCCCAGGTCAACAGGTGGACTGTTACTTCTACACGGAAGGGAGCACAAAGAGCAGGCCAAGAAGTCAACATGTCTGCAGGATGAGACAGCTTTACTGATTGGCTATGGACCAAAAAAAAAAAATTGAGATTTGTCTGGCAATGTCTAAAAACACTGACATTTCTCCTTGTTCCAGGAGTTAGTTTTTGTTTCTAAGTCTTACGTCTTAAGACTCAGTGCCAACTAGAAATAATTAGAACCGACTCGTTATTTTTACCATAAGTCCCACTAAGGTTGTTAGGGCTAAACTCATATTGGTAAGCATGAGGCCACTGGAATCATATTAAAGATGCATACTGGATCTCTCAGCAGATGGGATACAGAAATTGAGGACGTGGTACTATCTTATCTTATCTTATCTTATCTTATCTTATCTTATCTTATCTTATCTTATTTTAGAGAAGGAGTTTCATTCTTTTTGCCCAGGCTGGAGTGAAATGGCATGATCTAGGCTCACTGCAACCTTCGCCTCCCAGGTTCAAGCAGTTCTCCTGTCTCAGCCTTCCAAGTAGCTGGGATTACAGGCATGCAACACTATGCCCAGATAATTTTGTGTTTTCAGTAGAGATGGGGTTTCACCATATTGGCCATGCTGGTCTTGAACTCCTGACCTCAAGTGATCCACCCGCCTCTACCTCCCAAAGTAATCTAGGATTACAGGCGTGAGCCACTGCGCTCAGCCAGGACACAGTACTTCTGATCACTTCCATCTGTATTGAGCCTCAGGGAATACCCTAAGCTGCCCTGCCACACCCCAGAAAGTCTAGACCTCTGTCACTATAGAAGAGGTCTACGACTGGTGGAACAGGAGGATGGCAACACTGGACAGCGACTAATCTATTGATCTTGGTGTCTGAGAACATGCAAAATACATTCTCCAGAGGTGCAAGAGAATGGCAATTGAATGGACAACAAAGTGAGTCACCACCTGAACAACCCTCACCATGACTAGCAAGTTGGCAAAAGTGAATTTTCCAACCAGAGACTTCAAACACTGAACTGCCCTCTCAGATGTTTCTTGTTTTCATCCAGCAAAGAAGACTCATTGGTGTAGAAAATAAAGAGCTCCACCTTATAATAAAATTCCACTAATGAACGCAACCACTATAATTCATTTTCAAGAAAGGTCATATTATCGAATCCCACGAGGTGGTGGGACTTGCATAGCTGGAGAAGAGGAAGAAGGGGAAATATGAACTAAAAGCAGAATCAGAGGGAAAGCAGATGGGCAGCATTTAGGGTGAGAGGTGGCCAGTGTGGATGTGGCACCTGTTTCTACCAGTACTCCCTTTTCAGGTACTAGCTCCAAAGAAAGCAAGCCAGGACTCATGGACAGAGCGGAGGCCAACTGTGAGAACTGTGTCCAGTCTCAAGGAAAGACTCCCCAGCAGCAGACCTGCCAAAGGGAGAGACATGCTCACCCACTCATCAAAATATGCCAGTTGATTTTTGCTTCTTGGTTACCGAGTAGAGTTCTGTCTAAAGATCTGGAACCCTTCTTCTGGGTGGAAACTAGACATGCATATGGTTAAGGATGTGAATATGGATTGGGGATCTGGGGATTCCTCTCTCAAAAGCCTTTTCCTAGATCCTATGGATACCAAGTCAATTAGCTGCAATTCTTCCCAATGAACTAAGAAATCAGAAAAACTCACTTCTCATGAAAACTTCCTCACCAACGAAATTAATGTTTATACTTCCTCAACATCCCTCCTCAGTATGCTCCACTTCATCCCAGAAACAATCATAGACACAACAAACCTGAAGGCTGGGTATGTGTGATGTAAAAATAAATACTTGATTCTAGAAATCCAAGCAACCAACTAATCAATTTCATCTCTAAACAGCATCCCTAAATTTTTCCTGATGGTAAAATTTACTGATTGACCAGTTAACCATCAATTCAAAAGCCCATTATCATCTTTCAATAAAATTAATCAACTTAAGCATATTATAATTGAGCTATTTTTTTGACACTCATGATTCTGAGCCACGTTGTTCTTCTCTTTATGTTAAGAACCTCTCAACGTTATCTCACACACTAACCCATTTTTAGCCTTATGATTAAATAAGTTACTCATCATCTTTATTTCCCGTTACAGAAAAGAAGGCTGAGGATGAGAGGTTATGACTTGCTCAAGTCATGCAAATGGTGGGTGCTAGAACTTGGCCTTTTTACTCAGGCCGTCAAATCTGTCCCTCAACACCCACCCCCACCAGGCTCCCCACTGCTCCTGTCCAACAGAGAGGAAACACCTGTCAAATTGGAGTTCTCTACCTTGTCAAGGATATTAATCAGTATGATCAATATGATCATCTCAGGATGACAGGATGGAAATGTCCCAGCAAGAAACAAAAGAAAAATGGGAAGATTCATTCATTATCTACAAGCTTTGCTTAGGTTTATTTTCAGCATAATTCTCCTTGGAGTCACAACCCTTGGAATTCCAAGAAAATATCAGTGGGAGCGTCTGAGACAAGACAAATATGTTTCTCATTTGTCTAAGTACCTTTTTCCTGTTTTTATTCTCCTTTGTCCCTTGTTTATTCTTCTTCCTACCCTTTTCACCCACTCTTCATGGCTCCTTTTCTCGTCCGTATTGGATTTTCCAATTCTGTTAAGTTCTTTATTTTGTGGATGTACCCTGAAGACATGTAGTTACTAGTTAAATGAAGCACTGGTACTAAAGAGAAGACACAGCAGGATCCATAAACATTTTCTCCGGGAGTCCTGAACTTCTACACCCTCCAAACACATCAGGCTAGATTGGACAGCCCCTATCTGTAATTATGCATCAACAGCTTGCCATGCTTCCAGCACTGTGCTTGCTCCTGCATTGTAATTAACTGGTTCTATTTCTTTCTTCATTACTCGACTTTCTTCCCTGAGGCCAGGGACTGTCCCAGTACTTAACAATTCACTATAAAATAAGCACTTATCATGAGTTTGATGAATGAATGAATAATTTCAGGGGAACTTCTCCCCATCCAACTCAAATGCCTACAAAGGCTGAGCACAGATAACAGAGAATTGAAATGAACCATGTATAAGCCAATGGTGTGAGAGGAGGACTGCTGAGAATAGCACATGTGGGCCCCAGCTGATTGCTGCTACGCTGGAATGTGTGCCCAGAAATTCTAGGCTTTCAAATTGTTTCAGGAGGAGCTGGCTATCTACATTTTAGAGATAAAAGTCTATTTATAACCTGTACAAACTTTTAGGCTGAAATGCCATGAAAATATTCCAGCCTGGCAGAAGTTCTCTGAAAACCATGGAAGCCAACATAAAAAAACACATTATTTCATCTCTGAATAGCCCAGGTCCATCCAGCCACACATGCTCAAGGCACATATTTCAGTAATTAAATATTTCAGATATGGCTGGGAGGACAGCAATAATATCACTTCGCTGCTTTGACAAAACAGAAAACATCCTCAATGAAAAAGAAAAGACAAATATGCACAGGTTGAGCAAGGTGTAAGCAGTTCTCTCAACCAGTCTAATATCAAGAGAATTCTAAAAAAGAAAAAAAAATGATGCAGGCACCACGGAATGAGTGTAAGTGTAGACTTCCTGAAAACACCATATATACCTCTTCTCTTTGCACAGCAACTAAGACATAATCACTGCTGCACAAACTCTTTACTAAAACTTTATTGAGATATACTTCACATACTGAATAGTCACTCTTCTAAAGTATAAAATTCAGTGGCTTTTAGTTGTGCAACCATCACCGTTACCCAATTCCAGAACATTTTCATCATCTCAAAAAGAAACCCTACACCCATTAGCAGTCACCTCTCATTCCTCCAAGCCCTGGTAACCATTCTACTTCCTGCCCCTATGGATTTGCCCATTCTTGTCCTTTTTTATCAATGGAATCATACAATTGTGGCCTTCTGTGTCTGACTTCTTTCACTTTGCATAGTGTTTTCGAGGTTCATACATGTTGTAGCCCATATCAGTACTTAATTTCTTTTTATGGCTAAACAATATTCCATAGTATGGATATGCCACATTTTGTTTATCCATTCACCAATTAACAGATATTTGGGCATTTTCACTTTGTAGTTACTATGAACGATGCTGCTATGAACATTCATGTAGAAGTTTTTGTGTGGACATATGGTTTCATTTACCTTGAGTATGGCTGCTCAATTTTAAATACTATGGAAAAAGAAGAAAATTCATTTTATTTTATTCTTTACCATTTGTGGAGAACCTACTATGTTCCAGTCACTAAGCTGACCATTTTACATATATAACTTTAACATTTAAAGTAATTCTCCTATAAGTTTTATGATCCCCATTTTACAGAAGAGAAATGTGAGGCTTACAGACTCTCTTCCAAAGCTTATTTTCTTTCCATTTATACTTCATCTTCGATATGTATTTTTCTTAATTTCTGAAATTCTCAGTTTTCTGTTCCAATGCAGCAGAGAGGAGTCCTTTCCTCTGCTCCATGAGTATCTTGGTTGTACATGAGATGAGCAGATGCAAGGGTCCAGGAATTCGTGGGCAGCTGCCAGAAAGCGAGAAGTGTCAGGTCTCAGCAGAGGAGCTGGGGTGGAGCAGCTCAAACAGGACACGGGTGATGAAACTCTGAGGGGTAAGCCCAGCACTGCCTAATGGTGAGGCTGGGTCAGTGTAAACAGTCAGTCCTTGGGCCTGGCTGGGCAATGCTACAGCAAAACATGGGGCCTCTGACACATGAGGTCATGGTGAACTGGAGCCAGCATGACCACAGGGCAAGTCACAGCCTACGGACTGGGCTTGCTACGTGCAGCAATGATTGGCAGGAGGATCTCCCCACCAGGAGCTGCTCTGTTGTCTGGAGGAAAACTGGCTACCCATGTGAAGGCAAAGTGGTCTCTCGGATTGAGGACTGGGAGAAAGCTGAAGGAAGGGCCTATGTTCTGTATAGAAAGATGAACTTTGATTCATTTCTTTCTGGAAACAACTGCAGTTAAAAATGATAATAAATATTTTAGCTACCTATTAATTCTGAGTTCCTTGACACTACTATTTCACTAAGGACATCCTTAATCAAGTAACTATGAAGTCAGGAGGCATGGCTCTTTCACCAATTAGCTCTGTAATCTTAATGAATTTACTTGAACTTTCTGTGCCTTGTTTTTCCATCTGTAAAATGGAACAATAACATCTGCTGCATTTACCTAGCTCACTGGGTTATTGCAGGAGACAAAAACGTGTGAAGGAGCTTTCAAGAACATTTTCCTTGAAAGCTGGCCTTTCCCTGGATGTCCCCAACACACACACACATCCTCAAATTAGAAATAAGACAGCTTGTTAAATAGGCTCTTAAGACACATGCCAAAATGTTCAACACATGCATTTAAGGCAATCAAATGAATTACCACAGCCTACCATTTTTTAAGAATAAAAGATATACATGCCCCTTAAACACAGAGAAAGTGAAAGAAATGTACAGCAAGGACTGCTAATTATCTCAGTATCAGTTCTCCTCTTTTTCCCTAGTAATAGAATTTTTAGCTGAGTCTATGACTGTCCAGCTTAAAGAATAAACTTTAGGCTCGATGATAGCAGGGACATTTGTCTCTTCTGTTCGTTGCTCTATCCTTAACACTCAGACCAGTGCCTCACACATAGCATGTGCTCAATAGATATTTGTTCAATGGCTCCTTTCACATCAAACTCCTAGCCCAGTAAGAACTATAAAAACACCTATACAGTTCTCTCAGTTTAACAGACACCAGCTATGCATCTCCTCTGTGCCAGTGATCATGGCACTTGCTGGAAGGCAATGCCTTGTCAGTCATGTCAAAATGCACCCAGTTTCTCACAGCTGGACAGGAAGTACAGATGTATAAATAAATAACTAAATCGGTATGACATTGTTGACGAGGGATATATGACAGGGTCTCCAAGTGCCACGGAGGAGGGAGTGGCTAGAAAGTTGTGGGAAGGGCCACAAGAAGCTTCTCAAAGGATCAGAAGCCTGAACTGGGATTTGAAGAATGAGCAGATATTAAGGGAAGGTAGAAAGAAGAATATTCCAGAAAAAGGAACAACATATGTGGAGGCAGAAAGGGATGACACAGAATAATGTGTTTGTGGAACTCCATGTAAATTTGTTGGGCTAGAATTTAAAAGCCAAGGAGGTGAGATGGCTGTGGGGTCGCAGGACTGATGCAGTTGTCAGGGATGGGGTCGGTACAGGACACAGTGAAGAGGGCCTTCCCTTTCCTGGGTCCCTAGCATCTTTCCCTCCTTGAAAAAATAAACCGATTTATAATTCTCTGAAATTACACATTTTTCCAGATTGTGACAGGTATTGCCTTTAGCCTGAGCATGCATTTCTTCTTTGATTCCTCGGAGGAAATGCCGAAAATACACGTGATGTGCTGGCCTATTTTATTCAGTTGTTTCAACTCCATCCACAGGTGCGGCTGCCACATAGTCTGAGTTTTCCCGGAAAGGTGTGATGTAGAACATTCCGACCCATTTTCTTCATAATGTCATTTGTACCTCCCAGACCATGTGTCCAAAGTAAATACTTAGCATGTGCTTGTTGATTAAGTGAACAAACAAATGCTTGTATAAATCAGTGACACACACGAAAATATAGTGGTTATATTTATTAAGGGTCTATTACTTAATGAAAAGCCGCAGCAAATCTGTAATAGAACACTATTAGACACATATAAATCATTCTGATTTTTTTTAAAAGTCGTCACACTTTTCTCTTACAGTATTTGTTTCCCCATTGAGAAAGCTGGGCTAGAAACGTGAACAAAGAGAAAAAGTATACGACTTACAAACTGAATTCAAGGCTGTTTTCCCACAGAGTAACCCAGAATGAGAACTTGGCCCTGACTAACAAAAAATGTCAGCCCAGTTAGTCACCGTTAGCCAATACTTGTTGTCCTGGTTCCAGTAACAACACTCCTGCCCATCTCAGGAGGGAGAGAAAAATGTTTGCTTTGAATTTACCTGCTTTGAGAAAGTTTCAGTCTGGCCTTCCCATATCACTTCATTTGTGGTTCCTTCACATGGTGGGGAAATAGGGGGGACCACAGTTTGGCAGGGGTTAGATACATGTTCATATCCTATACTCACATCCTCAGGCAAATTGAAGAGTCCCAAGTCATATTTTTGAGGAGTTTTAAGTTGTTTTATTTAGTCGTGGTGTCGGGGCAAACAGGAGGCTATTCTGATGGTGTTTTTTTTTTTCCATTTCTATTCTGGAAAACTACCATCACCGGGAAGGAACACTGTGTGCTCCTAACATTCCCAGGGTCTGTGTGGCTTTGTCACATGCTTCTGGGGAAAGGAGCATGCATAAATACACAGTATATAGATGTGTTGCTATTGCCTTTACTACCCGCTGCGTTTCTGCAGAGGGGAGCAGTGAGAGCAAACCTCAGCTATGTGCTCATTCCTGGCCAGGTACTGACCTAGAACCCTAGTAGCATTTCATTTAATCCTCACAACAACCCTATGATGTAGTATTCTTACTATCTCCATTATACTGTGGAGGAAAGTCAGGTCCAGAGAGGTGACACATCATGCCCAAAGTCTCAGAGGTAGTAAGAATTAGAGCTAGACATGAGTCAGACAGTTAGACTCATGACTGCCCCATCTACCACTACTCTTAGAGGCTTATTTTGAAACTGTCCTTTGGAGTGAAGTTTAAAACAGAAGGAAATACTTTTAAAGACAGTGGAGGGTAAATTCTAACTTTGTCTTCAAAGTGCTAGGTGTATCAGCAGGCTTTACATTAACAGTAAAACTGCTGCAGCCACAGGACATTTAAGTTAGCTTAGAGCCCCCATGGGTCATGGGCCATCTTCGTGCCTCAGAAACATAGTCAGCTCATAATTTTCTTCAATGATGCCTTAAAAAGTGAATGGCACCTAATGATGATTGATTGACTGTTTGCTTTAATATTTCTCAGTTGATTGACTGTTCGCTTTAATATTTCTCAAAACTTTCAGTTAAGTTGTTTATCTGGTCTCTGCCAGGTTTAAGAATCTTTGCTCTTGCTGTGAATAGAGAAAAGATTGAAAGGATGCCTGACACACTAGCTTTTTAGAAGCTTGCTCCAGATTTCATCTGGTGACTTTGGAAGGTAGAACACAGATATTGGTTCTAGACTTCCAAGGTGCTCAAGCCTTCCCCAACCTCTCCAAATGGGTCAAATTCCCCAGTTATATGGTTTTTGGTGCCATGTATCTCTTCTTTCTAGTAATTATTGGAATTGTAATTCTACATTTATTTCTGTGGTATTGAATATTATTTCTCCTCTAGTGGTTTAGAAGCTCCATGAGGGCAGGGATATGTCTGTCTTTGCTCATCACTGTACCCTCAAGCTCAGGACACTGCCTGACTGGGTAAAGGGTTTCTAAATGAATAACTAGATGCAAAAATGCTGTCCTTACTTAAAAAAAAAAAAAAACTCTAAATATTTAAAATATGTATTTTTCACCAGTAAAAATGAAACACACAATCAGATAAAGATGGTAAAATGTCTTCTAGGGCACTTCCTCTCCCTTTCATAATTCGTATCTGGAAAATTTGACTTTCATGTGGGCTCTGGAAACAGGAAGGAATCAGACGTTGTTTGGTATTAAGCTGCTGAAGGCTTCAGGGGAGCCCAATAACCTGTCTGAGACGAAGTGGGAAATGCAATCAGTTGCTTTAAAGGCAGCAACCAGGAAATATCTGACAGAACAGAGCTTCAAACAAATATAATTGTGGTAGATGCTGAATATGGCAACAGGTGAGTAATTATTCTTCCTGGCTTTCATTGAGGTGTGTCTTTTAAGCCAAATTAGAAATCCAGCAAGAGGATTAGGCATGCATCATTATAGCGAGAGGATTAGGCGTGCATCATTATAGCCAGAGGATTAGGCGTGCATCATTATAAACAGAGTCCAGCTCCAGCCAATGCAGGGAGAAGGCTGCAACCTCCCTCTCAGATCCAAAAAAAACCCAGTGACTCCCTGAGGAATAAGTAGGCCAAGGGCAGCTCTTAACATCCTTCCTTCCCCAGCCCCAGATCAGGCCATGTCTAAGGCACGCTTTAGTCTTTAGCTGCCGCTCTGTCCTTCTGGTATGCGAAGGAAGCCAAAGATTTCCAACATTCAAAGTTCACATCCCCAGAATTTCCTAATTTTTCAATTGCTTCTGTAAATTATTTCAGAACGTGTCACTGTTGAAATTCTTATTTTCATTCCCACATCCTGATGTTTAGAGAGGGAATTGGGCATTACCAGAGCCAGATTTGAACTCAATGGCCCAAGTTTCTTCAGCAGAGGATCCAAAAGGAACCAAAATTTTCATCAGGACTGTTATTTGTATGCAGACATAACAGGAGCCCTTTGGTACAATGTAGCACTCAAGACAAGGATTCAATAAAATAAATCACACTCATTTTCTCCTTTAATTCTTACAGTATCCTAGGAAGTAGGTATTCTCCCTGTCTTATAGATGAGAAAATAGTTACAAAGCTAGTAAGTAGTGGATCCACAATTCAAGCCTAATTAACCTGCAAATTACTTTTTTTTTTTTTTTTTCTGAGACGGAGTCTCACTCTGTCACCCAGGCTAGAGTGCAGTGGTGTGATCTCGGCTTACTGCAACCTCCACCTCCTAGGTTCAAGCAATTCTGCTTCAGCCTCCCGAATAGCTGGGATTACAGGCAAATGCTACCACGCCCAGCTAATTTTTGTATTTTTAGTAGAGACGAGGTTTCACCATGTTGGCCAGGCTGGTCTCGAACTCCTGACCTCAGGTGATCCACCCGCCTCAGCCTCCCAAAGTGCTGGGATTATAGGCATAAGCCACTGAGCCTGACCTTACCCTGCAAATTAAAGGTGAATTTTTCACAAGCAACAAATGCAGAGATTTCTTTGTGGTAAGGTCTTATGGGCAGTAATAACAAAATATGTGGCATAAAATCAAGGATCTTATATTTAGTCAGATTTTTAAAAATAGAAAATAAAGCCAAGTGTATCTGACTATACTGCCCATACATAAATTCCATTTTATCCAGAAGGCTGTGTGGTGAAGTGACTTCTGAAATTCTTCGGATATTTCATCCTGGCTAAATTACTTAACATCTCTATAAGCCTTAGTTTCCACACTAGCATTATTATAAAAACTAAGAAATCACATATGAAAAGAACGAACTTATTAGAAAAAAAAAAGAAGAAAAACAGTAGCATGAATACATATCAATAGTCATTTTTAAATACATAAAATTTCCAAACTTCTAGCAAGAAAATTGCAAATATAAGTATCTCATCAATAAAATAAATAAGTGCTATAATCCAATAAAAGGCATTTGGTCCCAATTGAGAGGAAAAAAAAAATCTCCCAAACCAAACATTTAAAACAAATCTAACTTATTGGCAAAAGTGATTTTTGAACACCAAACGTATAATGAACGGTTCAAAACACATATAGTCATGTCTGAACATAGATGAACAAACATCTTAAAACCTTAGCAAAGTAGAATACAATGAACGTGTCAAACTCAATAAAACAAACATCCTCTTGAGTGCATGGCGGATGGAGGGAGAGGAACAGGAGAAATCCCTAGGCAGCTTCCAGAGAGTTCTTCAAGCAGGACATTCTGCCAGTGAAGGCGCAGCCTCCAGCATCCAGAGCCACAAGCACTCAAGGGCTTCTTGTATACTACCTTGTGTGTTTGCTTCCAGCTGGTGTGTATTTTTTTTTCTTTTTTTGGTTTGGCTATTTGTTTTTCTAAGGAAACCTTTTGGGTTTTCTTCACATTTTTTTCCTTTAATATCCCAATTTACTTAAAATATTCCAATTACCTTAATACATGTAAGTTTATTGTATTTCTTTATACTTTTAATTGCACATTTATGTGACATTCTAATTTGTCATCTTATCCTATTCTCTTTTTGAATCTTACATTTTACTTTAAAAAGTATATATACCCCATTTATTATGATTTTCTTACTCCTTATTTATTGTTCTTATTTTCAGTCCCAACTATAATATGTTTTTAACTTTTCAAACTTATTGAGTGTGGTTCTTTTAAACTCTTTTATCTGAATTATCTCAGTAAATGAATCTTGTGTTTCTTGTATACAGTATTCTTATCCTGTCCCAAATGGTTTGACCTCCAATGCCTTGTACACTGTCAGGCCCCTAAAAGGCAGGCCATAAATGTTAGGAAATAAACAGCTCTGCTCTGGGCCACAGTAGGTGCTCAAGCTGGGGAGGCACACGGGCTTCTCCCACCCTTTCCTTGCACCTTTGATAAACCCTGAGGGGAATCACCCTGTGATCCCTTCGGGCTAACAAAAGAAAATCTATATGAGAAAGAGAATACAGAAAGCTAAAGTGGTAATGTTTAGAACCCCTAGAAGCTGGAATGCCCATCTAAAGATAAGGTGATTTAAAGGTGTAGACAGTGACTGGGCTTCATTGCTGAACAAAGAGATCTAAAAATCAGGACTGATGGGACAGAATGGACAGAAAATTCCATGAAGATGCAATAAGGAGACCTAGCTCAAAACATTTTTTGGACTCTGGAGTTCTGAAAAGGGATATTTTCCGCCAAGCTGTCTAGCCTCAGACAAAAGTAAATGTTTTGACATTCCTGCAGGCTCTGTGAGTTCCCCACTTCATGAACAAAGGCCTGCCCAGAGGTGAGGACATGTCAGCTGACACTGCTTATCTGCCTTAAAATCTCAGTGCAGTGGCCTTCTCTAAACACAGGGCAAGGGTGCTAATTGGAGAAGGCTGCAGTTCTCTCTTAAGTGAGAAATACCTGCTGAGAGACACTGAAGGTCTGGACACACAGCAGGTGTCTGAGACCCTAAGAAAGCAAATACAAAACATGGATTGAGGGAATGACCTATTATAAATGGGGTGAATATGCACCCAGAAGGCACTGCCACTTGGGCAATCAAAATATTAACTACTTAGGCTTGAGCTTATCCTTGAAAGAATTTCAATGGTATAGTGCCTGAGTCAGGAAGGGGGTCCATACATATGAGGTGAATGAGTGAATGGACAAGTGAATAAATGAATAAACAAATTTATGGCGTGGATCAGGGGCAGGCAGTGGAAAATCTCCATAGAACAAGAGGTTTAAGGTCTGCCCACAGGCCCACCATCAACCTAGTGTGGAATTTCAAGCAAATCAATTTACTTCTTAAGTTTATTTTCTGTAGAAAAAAAACTATGTTTTTCTTAACGGAGGTGCTATGAAGATAAATATAAAATAAAAAGGTTCCCCGAACAGTATTATGTATAGGTAAGACTATAAATTGTTATATATCTTACTATAAATTTTATCATGTAAGATTATATACATGTTTAAGAGAATGATAAATGAACCTTTGTACATGCCACCTAGCTTAAGAAGTAGATTTCTTTGAAGTCCTCTGTGCCTTCCCTAGTCACCCTCCTCCTTCTTGGCCAATAATCTCTATTCTGAATTTTTGGTTATAAATTTCCTTAGTATTCTTTATAGCAGGAGTGTCCAATCTTTTGGCTTCCTTAGGCCACATTGGAAGAAGAACTGTCTTGGGCTACACATAAAATACATTAACACCAATGATAGCTGATGGGCTATAAAAAAATTGCAAAATGAAATCTCATCATCTTTTAAGAAAGTTTACGAATTTGTGTCTGGCTGCATTCAAAACCATCCTGGATCACATCTGGCCCACGAGCCACGGGGTGGACAAACTCGCTTTATAGTTTCACTACACATGTATGTAATCCCAAACAAACTATACTTTAGGCTGTTTTTGAACTTTATGTAAATAGACTCATGTTACATGTGTTTTCTATAGCCTTAACATTGACTTAAAACTTACACATGTTGATACTTGTATCTGTAGTTAATAAATTCACTGCCAATGCTATAATACTTCACTGTATTATTATACTATAATTTTGAGATCTATTTGACTGTCAATAGACATTTAGCATATTTTCTGATATTTGCAATTACAAACAATGCTGCAGTGACCTTTGTTGCATGTATCCCCTGCTGCATATGAACAATAGTGCATTTAGGACTGGAATTCCTGGGTCATAGGTCTGAACACGTTCAACTGTACTAGGGAATGTCAAATTGTTTTCAAAGTAGCTGCCCCAACTGATTCCCAGCAGCAGTATATGCAAGCGTTTGTTGTACATCGACAGCACTGCTTGCAATGTTGTCAGATTTAAAAATTTTTGCCAACCTGGTTCCTAAGAAGTTATATCTTACTGTGGTATTCAACTGCATCTCCTTATTACTGATCAGGTGGTGGAATGTTTCATATATTTATGGTGATTCATGTGCTTCCTCTTTTGTGAAACCTGTTTGTATTTTTGCCCATTTTTCTTTTAGGGTCTTTGATTTTTCTCTCTTATTCATGAGTTCTTTGTTGATTCTCTATCCTATTCCTCTGTCTGTTGCAGAAATAATTTCCCACTTTATGGGTTGTTTGTTCAATTTTTAGGGTGTCTTTGATAAGAAAAAGTCCCCTCATCTTATTGTTTTGCTTTTTGAATGACTTAGGTATTCTTGGTCCTTTGCTCTTTCAAATAAATCTTATAATCAGCTTCTCAGAGTGCATGAACAATCCTCTTGGGATTTTTATTAGAATTGCATTAACCCTACACTCAGTCTGAAGAGAATCACTACCTTTATCAATTTTTCCTATCCACGAACATCTACGTCTCCACATTTATTTTGGCGTTTCTTTCTTTTTTTGAGACAGAGTCTCACTGCGTCACGAGGCGCCAGGCTGGAGTGCAGTGGCGCGATCTCGGCTCACTGCAACCTCCGCCGCCCGGGTTCAAGCAATTCTCCTGCCTCAGCCTCCAGAGTAACTGGGACTACAGGCACGCGCCACCACGCCCAGCTAATTTTTTTGTATTTTTAGTAGAGAAGGGGTTTCACCATGTTGACCAGGATGGTCTCGATCTCTTGACCTCGTGATCCGCCCGCCTTGGCCTCCCAAAGTGCCGGGATTACAGGCGTGAGCCACTGCGCCCGGCCCTATTTTGGCGTTTCTTAATGTTTTTAATAAAGTTTCAGAATTTTTTCATAAAGACATTAATTATTTTTGTTAGATTTATTTTTATATACCTTACATTTTTGGTTTCTACTATAAATAATATTTTTAAATAAATGGACTCAGTTAGTAGTTAGCAGAAATGCAGTTGACTTTTGTATGTGAATTTTGTTACATTTTTCTACCAATTCGTATAATTTATCTGCAAATTTGATTGGGTTTTCTGTGCAGACAATCATATCACCTGGGAATAATGATTGCTTTACTTCTTCCTTTCTAATTTTTAACTTTTACTTCCTTTATTTATAGCATTTCACCATCAAATATAATATCTGTTAAAGTCTGCTTTGGTGCTTGGCTTTTCTTATTTTATTTTGTGGGTAGTATTTATTGGGTTGAGAAAATTTTCTTGGTGAGAGTTTTATTTCAAATGATTGCTGAAATAAAACACTTTTTGCATCTATTAAGATGAACATATGGCTTTTTCCCATTAATTTGTTGATATGATAAAATGCAAGATTCTCTAATGTTGAGCTAATTTTCCATTCCTGGTATTAACTCAACTCAATGCAGTATCTTTTTGCCATGTTGTTGGATTTGGTTTATTAGTATTTTGCTTAGGATTTTTATATTTATGTACATGGGTAAAATGAGGCAGTATTTTCCTTTATTATACTGTCCTCATGTGGTGTTAGCATTAGGTTATATTAACCTCACAAAATAAATTGGAAAGTATTCCCTGCTTTTCTAATCACTCAATGAGTATATATAATGTTGGAATAATCTTTTCATAAACTAGTATAACTAATCTATAAAATCTTCTGGGCCTAATGGTTTCTTTGGAGGGAAGATTTTTAACTACTAACTCAATTTCTTCAATGGTTATAAAAACATACAGGATTTCTCTTTCTTCATGAGTTAGACTGTTACATATATTTCCCTCAGAATTTTAAATATTTTACCTAATTTCTCAAATTTATTAGTATAAATGTATTTATAGTATTCTTATGTTCTCAATCTTAGTTACATCATTATTTATGTATTTTCCTTTTCATCTCTTATACTGTTTATAAGACCAGTCTTACTAGATTTTATTATTCTCTTCAGAGAATCATGTATTGGATTATTGGTCCTCTTTGATATCTTCAGTTTCTATTTCATTCATTTCTGCCTTTATATGTATTATTTTCTTCCTTCTCTAGGGTTTATTCTGGTTTTTTTTTTTTAGCCCCTTAATGTCTTAAGTTCACCACTTATTTATTTAGTAAAATAACAGTCAATGTCTTTTAAATTTCCCTTATTATTGCTTCCTTGATCCTTGACTTATTTATAATTGTGACTTATTTTCCAAATATATGACAATTTTTGAGTTACTTTTTTTTGGTTTCTGTCTAGTTGTGATATATTCTGAGAATGTGATATGATGCCAATTCCTTTCAATTTTTGAGTCTTGGTTTTTGGTCTCTGTGTGTCTATTTTTTGTAAAAATTCCATGTGTGTCATAGAAGAAAATACATTCTGCAGTGGTGGTACTTTTTTTCAATTTTTCTTTTCTTAACTTATGGATTCATTGATTGAAATGCTTTCCTCTCATTTTATATTTCCCCCTCAGTAATTAATGGTTATCACAGAAATTAGATGTATATACCTAAAACTCAACAAAGTTTAAATTTAATAAAAATGTTACCCTCTCCAGATCAATACAAGGAACTTAGAATGATTTAACTCCAGTCACCCCCATCCCAAGTGCAATATTGTTATATCATATTTTAGTTCTATCTTGATTTTGCAATCCCTTAAATTACATAGTATTTTTATCATTTTATAAAGTCAGTTAATTTAAGATTCACCCACATGTTTAACATTCTCTTTGTTCATCATTGCTTTCTATATCTTAAGTCTTTCTGGTATCATTTACGTTTTCCCTGAAAAGGGAAAAAGGTAAATGGATTTAGGTGATTCTTTATCTACTAGTAGTAAATCCTCTCAATTTTTGTTTATCTGAAAATGTCTCCAGTTGACTCTCCTTATTGAAAGGAAGTGTTGCTAGGTGTAGAATTCTGAGGACAGTGTATTTCAGCCCTTTAAAGATGTTATCCTAGCTTTGATATTTGCTTTTGGAAAGTCAGCTGTACTGTGTTGTTCTTTTTTGGTAATCTATCCTTTCTCTCTGCTTTTTTTAAAGTTCTACTTTTTTTTTCACAATAATGAATATTTTCAGCTTAACTATGCTGTATCAAGTTGTGGCTTTCTTTTTATTTATTATGCTTCAGATTCATTGGAATCTGGATCTGAAGATTGGTATTTTTAATCGATTTTGGAAAATTCTTAGCCATATTCTGTCCAAATACTGCCTATCCCTTAATCTTTTAAAAATATAATTCTAGAATTCCAATAAGCATATATTAAAGCTTCTCATGTTTTCTTCCACATGCTTAAACCTCTTTTATAGTTTCCATCTCTTTGATTTTAGATACTGCACGCAGTATAATTGTTTAGCTGCATTTTCCAGTTTATTAGTTTGTTCTTATACTGTACTTAAAGCATCATATTTTTTTCTTTTCTAGAGATGACTAATATATCCTTATTTCACATTTTCATATATGCAGATAATCCAATTTTCCCTAGTACATTCATTTCAGACCAATTTAATTTATATATTTATTGAACTATTATTCTTGGTCTCTTGGTTATTAGGAAAATCAGTTGAAATCACATAGAATATTCTGTCTCATTTATAACATCCCATGAAACGCCCTGCTTCATGCTTCTTACTCCCTGAATCTCGTGGTCATTATATAAAGTTAGAAGGCCAAATCCTTAGATGTAGTTGAGAATATCCCACATGTCTAAAAGTGTGGGCCTAATGCTTCCTGGCAGAAAATTTCATTGTTTTATAAGGCTCTTCTAAGTACAGCCTTTGAATGACGAAGTTCAAACCCTCTAGCTATGGTACTCCTTGCTCCTATTTTATCTGCCTCATACCATTTTGAAGCTTATGATTTTCCCATTGTGCTGCTACTGAAAGCAAACACTGGACTACTGGAAGTTTGGGCTGGGAGCCAGCCCAGTGCTCACTGTACATCTATACTGGGCTCCGCTCTAGTCTGTCCCACAGGCTGTGCTTCTATCACCAGCAGGGTTTGAGGGCCTGGGACCATCAATAAAGAGTCCACTTGGCCTGGAGAGGACTCCTGCTGTCAGGTGACAGCTGCCCCAGGCTGTGAGAAGAAACCTGGTTGGACTCCACACCAGGAAATAAACTCCTGGCCATCTACATTCCCTTTATGACTCAGCCATTCTTTATGAAAGGATTTACTGTGTTAGGAGCTGGAGGCTAGAAGATCTGAAAGAAGAAACAGTGGAGATAACTAAGCCATTGAAATCAAGGTGAAAAAGCAGCTTTTCCTAGGCTGGCTGCTGCTTTGTAGTGACAGGAAGAGAATTTTCCACTTGAAGAATAATTACTATACAGAAAGTTAATATATGTATATACAATGCAGATGCCACAAAAATAAAATAGGACCAAATAACCTTATTGGGATCTCAGAGATAAGCAGTAATATCTTCGAACAGGCTGATAAATGCTGAGTTTATAATTTAGTCCTATTCTAGTTTGGTACAGTGAAAAAAGGACTTAGGTCTGAATTCTTATCCACGCTTTCTGTCTATCTTTATGTCATTGTTACTTTGGATTTTTCATAGCTTTCAGCCAAAATAATCTTGATGCAAAGGACCAGGCTTAATATCTACCAGAATTTAAAAATCACACATTTTTAACCCAGCAATACCACTTATGAGACTATATCCTATAAATATACTGGAATATGTACATTAAAATATATGATTAAAAATATCAAAAGATTGTAATATCAAAAGAATGGAAATAAACTAAATATTCAACAGTAGGTGACTGGTTGTGAAAATGATATATACATTATTATGTAGCCAGTCTCAGAGATCTATACGGAATAATCTTCACATTTTGAGGGAAAGATCATACATTGAACTTTTCAAATATAGCTGCAACACAGTCCTGAGTGTAGGAGAACCTCCTAGAACCATGACAACAGAACAGTGCGATTATGAGGACAGAAAGAAAACATGGCAGAATAACTACAGATCCAAACTGAGGGCCACCAAATACCCTAGGAGAAAGAACCTCAAGGTTTCTTTGAAATCAGTCAGCCTTTGCTCCAAAAGTACTGGCCAGCTTTCACAATTGCATCAATGGAATCTCCTGTCCAGATTTTGGGGTACTGAAATAAATGATCATCAGCTCCTGGGAGATGGATGACAGCCATGGAGCAGGAAGCCAATAGTGCCCTACAGCCAGGGGAAGCAAATACAACAGGCCAGTGGGGAGGAAGACCTGTTTTCAATTCTTAGTGGCATCATGCTGCGGCTCAGTAAAGAACTCTGAATTGGGAGGAGGCCATTACTTGGCATATAATTACCAGTGGCAGCAATCTACCAAAGAGGCTAGTGGAGATCCAAGGGCTATTTCAGCTTTTTCAAGAAACAATTCAAAGCCTTGTCAGAATAAAATTCACATTTCCTCTTTCTCTTTATTGCATTTCCCTACCTAGAGTCAAGCACGTAAGACATTGTTCACAGCTGGTAAGTGAATGCTAGCTATGCAGGGGCCAGCCCCATGGTTTGCTTTGGGAGCCAATTTAATGAAAGCTGGAATTGGGACCAGTAAAGCTTTCATTTCAGGGCCCATTCTCCAACATAGTTGTCTGAGAACTTAACTGGGAAAGAGAAATTATCCAGAGAGAGACAGCTACTAGAGACCATTCTACTATGCACAACCTCTTGTTTCTTTCCAACTCACTCCAGAGTAATTCCAACCTCCAGTTACCTTCCAATCTGTCTGCTGAAAACCTTTTCCTTGTTTACTGACATCCGCTACATAAGAAACCCTGACAGCCTCCATCCTCACTACTCTTATTTAAGGAGCCAGCCAGTAGGTGCAAACCCGGCTTCCTCGTTCCAATCAGCTGTCATGCTTCTTCACCATTTAAACACGTGGTCAGGAAGCTTTCTCTCAGTAATGAAAGGGGTCACCAGCTTAAAGTTCTCCTTTGCTCTGAATGTCATTGCACAGTTATGATCAGTAAGCAGCTCTCTCAGTTGTCTGCCTTGTCTGACTTTTAGACGGTGTAAATCCTATATGTAAAACCTACATGTAAGGTGCAAGTGGGTAGCAGTCTGGGTAGTTGGTTAATATGTTCCCAGACTGTTATATAAACCAATAATAAATGTAACTGATCAGCAGGATTTGGCTGGAAATGAAAATCTCACACATTCTCTGCACTCACACTGGCTTTTACTATACAGTACTTTTTAGAATTCATAATTGTGTCATCTCCAAGAAAACTATAAGAAGAGAAGGGATGGAAAAAGGCAGAAAATGAATGATTTTTGTTTGTCCTTTCTCGTGCCTGTTGAGGATGGCATTTCTCTTTTTCCTCCAAAAAGAATAAAGAAAAATAAGCTATCAAATAAAAGAGAATAGAGTTTTCCTGTGATCTCTCCTGCATCTAGACCATCATGGTCCACAATCCTACATTTCTCCTGCATCCTTCTTTGGGATGATGAGTAAAAATGATTATTTGAATCCACTAATCTATAAGCCTTTTTGTACTAATGTCTCTAAAAGTATTTTGAAACACTGTAAAATATTGTACTACTAATACAAACACAGAAAAGAAACTAATCGGAGATTTTGATAGTCACCAAATCTAAAGCCAACCATGTGTGTAGTATGCCCACAGCATCTAGGATTATTACAGGAAAAAATGCTTTCTTTTAAACAAAATGAAAACATGATGCTGGGTCACATTTCCAAATTCTTTTTCTTAAAAGAGAGAGAAAAAAGATTGAATATAATTTTCATAATAAGTGTGGATGACTCTTTGAAACAATGAACCACAGTTTGTTTTTACTGAACTTAGTATTATAATAAAAAAACTGTACATTTTCAGTGTGTATGTGGAAATTCTAATGCACATAAAATTCATCCTCACTGTGCATTTCAAAATACAGTCTATTCCTATCATCAAATAAACAAAATAAGAAAAAGGGTCCCATAGAAGAGAATTCCAAATTTTCTGCTTCTTGAAAAAAGCATATGATCTCAGTTTTGATCCCAACTTTGTAACCAGATAGGCCATTGAGGAACTTGGAGGAAACCGTTAGTTGTCTTTGAGAAACTCAGTTTTATCATAAAAATGCAAATAAATAAAGTGAGTATTGATGTGAAAATCTATTACAATAACTTGCCTTTTCCCAAATATTTATTGAGCAGCTTCCTACGAGGCTCCTCAGTGCTAGAACCTGGGGATTCAAAAAGAAGAGGACAGGCCCTCAAGAAGCTGAGCCTAGGGGACAGATAAAAAAAAAGTAAACATAATTAAACATAGTTTTAAGAGTGTTATGGGAGATTGGGTGCAGTGGCTCACGCCTGTCATCTCACCACTTTGGGAGTCCAAGGCAGGCAGATCATTTGAGGTCAGGAGTTCGAGACCAGCTTGGCCAACATAGTGAAACCCCATCTCTACTAAAAATACAAAAATTAGCTGGGCGTGGTGGCACACGACTGTAATCTCAGCTACTCGCGAGGCTGAGGCAAGAGAATTGCTTGAACCTGGTAGATGGAGGTTGCAGTGAGCCAAGACCATGCCACTGCACTCCAGCCTGGAGGACAGAGTCAAACTCCATCTCAAAAAAAAAAAAAAAGAAGAAGAAAAAAACAGTGTTATGAGAGATTCACATAATAGGTCTCAGCCCAGATATCAATACCTGCGAGAATCTACTCAAAGAAGGTATGGTCTATTACAAGCCTTAAAAAACAGGCAAGTGGAGTAGAGAGGTAGTCTGAATGTAAAAAAGAACATTTACAAAGGTCCAGAGGCCAGAGAGAGTTATGGCCCTGTGGAAGGCAGTTTCAACACGATTGTGGCATGAGAGAGGAATGGGGAAAGATGGGGCAGGAGAAACTGGCAGAACCCTTATGTCTTGCAGGGCCTTGCAGGCCATTCCAAGGTATATGGATTTTACCCTCAAAGGCCTTTGAAGGTTTGGGAGTAACACAGCCAAGTTTTACCTAAAGAAAGGTCATGTAGTTTGCAGTGTGGATAATGGATGAACTGGTGGGGAGTTAAACAGAGGGCAGAGCAATCTATCAGGAGATGAGAGATGACAGTGGCTTGAACTAAGGAAGTGACAGAGCAGATAGGAAAAAGTGAAAGGATTAAGTAGGAACAACTGACAAAAATTGATTATAACTTGACATGGATGATGGGGGAGAGGTCCATGTTTCTGTTTTGGGCAAATCCTTGCATGGTGGTGGGAATGCAGGAGATAGAGCTGGTTGAGAAAATAAATGAGAAAGTGGAGAGCTTGGTATGAGATGTAAATTAGAGGAATCTCTGGACATTCACATGAAAATGCCAGGAGGTCACTAGGTCTTGAGCTGGAGAGACACCATCAGGGACAGAATGAAGAGTTGGGAGTCATAGGCATTCATTTGGTAACTGAAGCTGCAGGAATGGACCAGACACTTAAGGTGAGATTTTCCAACGAAAAGAAAACCCAACTTAAATCCCAGGGGAACACCACTTTTAAGAAACATATAGTGAGAAATGAGTAAGCCAAAGGTCAGACAGCAAGGTAAGAAGAAAATTAGGAAGGGGGAACCACAGATCTTAACGAAGGCACTGTTATAAAAAAGGAAACTGGTCCACATGATTGAATGCAGCAGAAAGAGAACTGAAAAGAAAGTGAAGTCAAAGTGCCACTGGATTTAATGAGGGGCATTGCTCATTAAATGATCTTGGCAAGGAAACTTTCAGCGCAGTGGTGAGTGTGGAAACTAGATTACGGAAACCAGATGAGAAATGAATGCCAGTGAGAATGCAAAAGTGGCCAGTATTGACCATTCTCTCGTAAGTCCCTGAGGGCTGACACTGCTGCATTCTCTGTTGTATCCCGAGGTATAACACCAATAAGTGATAAGTATCTGTTGAATTAATTCTAAACAAGGGAAGAAGATGAGGCAAAGGCTACTGGGAGGATGGGTCAAGGAAAAGGATGAGATTCAGAGTAAAAATGAGAAGTTTTCTTTAGACAGGATGAAATCTCTCTTCCAGAAGAACAGGAGTAGAATAGGTCAGAAAATTGAAATAATTTTCCTCCACTAGCTTTCGTTTTATTGATGAATTTGGAAGTAAGGTGATCTACCAAAAACGCCAATGGAAATTATGAAGTAAGTAGATCTAGAAGAGTAAATAGCAAGCTTATTAGGGAGAACAGAAAGATTACTGGGCAGCTGAGGGCCCACTTGAGGGTGGAGGGGTTCACTCTGTGTGACAAAATTAGCATGGATGTGGGGTTGGGGGCTGAACAGTCCTCAGAAGTAGAGACTGCAGGAGGACTGATCTGGGATTGAGCTTTTTCTAGGTGGGTTAAAAGAAAGATGCCGAAGGAAAGGAATCTCAGTTATTTGCAATTGGTCCACACTAGAAGGAACTAAAGACCAAAGGAAACTTTGGTAGATGAGATTGTAGAGGGCATGGCAGAATGAGAGCTGAAGGTTTGTTACAGAGGGATATTCCATGTGAATGTAAGTTACATACACATCTATCCTGTTGCTTTAAGGTCTGGCCACCATGACCAGGTGCTCTAACCAACATTGCTAACCTCATCTCTTTGCCTCCAGGCTCTCAGAATGGTACCTTGTTCCTGAACCCACTGTGCTTCTTTTGAGATGCTGGGCTTCCAAAGGGGAGAGATGCAATATTTTACTCATTCTGAGAGTCCAGTTCCTGCCATTGGAGACATTCTTGGTATCTGTAGTGAATGAGTAAATGAAAGAATGTCTCTGCATGTTTGCGTATCTTCTAATCTGATGAAATGCAGACTGTTGTCCTCACTCTCCCTGTGTAGGTACCTGTGGAGTATTCTAAGTTCTGAGATCCTACGTAGCAGATCCCTGGCTCTCTGCCATGACATCCTTTTGTTGAAAGTTAGGAAAGAGGCTATAGAAGGAACTCTGGGGCTGATGTGAAGGAGAAGAGATGCTTTAGTGGCAGATGATAAGCCAGGGAGATCACAGAACACCTCGCAGCATAGAGAATTTGGTAAATTGAGTAAAAAGTTACCTATGTGAAACTATAAGGAGTTCCTAAGTCCCAGCTGTAGATGCCATAGATGTGTGTGATAGTCAAACTATTAAATATGAGATATTCTAATTCACTATAATTTATTGACAGTCACTCTTAACTTTAGTGAATATGCTGAAGAAGTTAAAATGTCAAAGGTGATGCTATAAAAATGAATTCTTACTCTAGGCCTCAAATTGTCATGGGTAGTTTTATTTATAGACACGTAGTGATTTCTGAGGCCATACACAGTTAATAAAATGTGACAGAATGAGTTTTTCATGTACTATAACCCTCAGTTATTAGATTTATCTCAGAATCAAAATGATTTAGAATTTTTCACTTTGATTATAAATTATCAGTCACTAAAATTTTTATCATTCACTGAATTATACCAAAGATCCTGGAGGAAATTACTTAGCAAATCTGGAGTGGAACTTCTCATACTAAGAACTGCCTAAGTCAATGTGGCAAAAGCAGCCATATGGAATGCTTGCAAAGCATTTTATTGTGGGAAATGAATGTGGGTGTTAAAATACTATGTATAACTACAAATTTGGGCATGCTATTTTTTTTTATCCGCAATGAGATTTCAGTGTTAACGCTAAACTTCATTAATTCAGAAAGCACTAACATAGAACTTCAAAAGAACAGCTGGTATGTGAGATGATCAAAAGTAAAAACAAGGTTTCAAAGGAATACTTGCACCCCTCCAGTGGCATTGTGGGACAGCAGGGAAGATACTGTGCTTTAAAGCTAAAGACCTGGGCAGGGATGAATCTCACTCTTGTGGAGCTGGAAGCTTATATAACCTGGGGGAACCCATTTTAAGAAAAGGGATACAAAATTCCAAATGTAAAATTAAATATCAAAAGTGAACTTTTTATATTAAAATATATAAAGTAAATATTTGTTCAAAATGAGAAAAGAAATTATAACACTTTTAAAAGCTGAGAACTGCCACAAGCATTCAAAACCCATAAAAATATTTTATTAGTTAACTGCATAACATACTGCTTCCTTATATTGCTGTTTATATATGCTCAGCCTCTTCATATAACAAATATCTATATCTTTTTGTATAGAAAGAAAAGCAATACAATTTAGTCTTCCCTCAACAAAAGTTGACTGAAATTTGGTTTTACTAACAGTTTAGAAAACTTTCAAGCCATTTCACTGTATTGATGATAGTTTCATGTGCCATTTCAAAGGGAACCCCCAAACTTTGTTAAGCTGAAATGCATTTGATCTGCTAGAACACAATCTAACCTAAGGTGTTGTAATATAGGACACGTTATGTACTTGGACATACTCTGTTCATAGCACTGCCACAGGTTTGTGCTCTTCAAACACAGCAATTCTGGTATCTTCTAATTCGTGTGATTTTTATAGCAAAAAAAGAAATGCATCTGATGTGCTTACAATTATATTAAATTGTATTCACTGCATTATCAAGTATGTTCCTGGCAGTTTTGTTTTGACAAGGAATAATGAGAATTAAATCATTCACTTGAAATTTTTCATGTCTGATTATTGAAAGTATTTTCCCGAGACAAGTTTCAAGTGTTGTTTCTCGTCTGGCCCTCAACTACTTCTGATACCAGCCAGACAACAGAGCCTTTGCTCCTTTCCCGCGTGTCAAGTGAACCACAAGAGTAATAACCTACATATGTAATAACTATAAGCCACATTATTCCACTGAATGCAAACTAAATGCATCCCCAAGTTAACCTCCCCTCAACCAGATCACAGATATGTCCAGGGTCCCTCCAGTGCCCCCCAAAACAAGAAGTGTGATGGAGGGGAAGTGGTCTTAGCCCATTGCTTATAAAATAGTTCCTTTTACAGATTTTACCAAAACAAATGTGACTGCACTGTGATGGGCACCTGAAGCAGGCAGACTAAAGTGCAAGCTTCATTAGCTTCACAGTTAACCGTTTCTGGGCCTGGGCGGGTCACTGTTTTGTCCTAAGCATGACACTCTGAAAAAAACTTGTCTGAACTTCAGTTTCTCCTTAGCGAGATGAGGCTGCTACTATTAATACGTGTTTCACAGGTTGTTGTGAGCCCGGAATGAGTTAATTCATGAGAACCATTATCATAATGCTTGGTACACAGCAAATGTTTCATAAATACTAGCACTCACTATTAAGCAAAAGATGTTATAAATTGTAGGATACTACACAACAAACTGTTTAGAAGAATAATTCCTATACCAATAAACAATAAAGACATTAAGCAGACACAACTGTCATATGTTAATTAAAGCTAATTTCCTAATTGTATTATTACCGTAAATTACTGTATATATTTGAAAACAATGAAACTGCTTTTTAAAAATTATATCTGACCGAAAGTTTGAGGCTGCAGTGGGCTATGATCGTACCACTAAACTTCAGCGGGAAGCAGGGTGAGACCCCGTCTCAGAAAGAAAAAAATTGTATCTCAGAGATTTAACTTGTACAGATGGAATACCACCTCTACACATCTCACTATATTTGAAATGGGGGTAGGGTGGGGTAGGTCATTTGTTGCCCGATAGTATTTTAGGAAAAAGAAGAATGTTTTTTTTTTTTTTCTAGTATTAATTATTCTAACTTGTATGTTATATTTCCTTTCCTAGGAAGCATATAAAGAATTCCATTCCCAGAAATCAAGGTTTCAAAACATCTTCAGAAGCAAAGTAAACAAAATGGAAAACAATTCCTAACAATAATTTTATTCATAGAAATTTTTTTTTTTTTTTTGAGACAGAGTCTCGCTCTATCGCCAGGCTGGAGTGCAGTGGCGCGATCCCGGCTCACTGCAACTTCCGTTTTCCGGTTTCAAGCAATTCTCCTGCCTCAGCCTCCCGAGTAGCTGGGACGACAGGCGCGCACCGCCACACCCGGCTAATTTTTTGTACTTTTAGTAGAGACGGGGTTTCACCACGTTGGCCAGGATGGTCTCGATCTCTTGACCTCGTGATCCGCCCGCCTTGGCCTCCCAAAGTGCTGGGATTACAGGCGTGAGCCACCGCGCCCGGCCATTTTTTTTTTATTGATAATAAAATCAAGGAACACCATAAACTTTTTATAGACTATACAAATTCTTCCTTTTACCTTGAAAATCTAAATATTAGTAACAGGTAATACTGCACAAAATATCTAGTTAAGAAGGCATGAGATATTTTAGAGTCAAATTTGACACAGAAGCCCCTATAGAAATGAATATGCAATCTTTCAAAGTCATAGATTAATATGCCGTAAGATTCTCCAGACAGCAGGGATCAGAATAAACTGAGAAGGAAGAAATATTTCCTGCCAGTAGCAAGCAGTAAAAATGCCAAATGCAGGGAAGCAAGAGAAGTCTTTTAAAAAACAAATGAGGTTCACTGTGGGACCATACATCTGCCTAAAGCGAACCAGATTATAATTTGTGTTTTAGTAGAGATTAGACTTTCAAACATCCTGAATTTCAACAGTTGAATTTGAACAGCTGAGGACCTTTCTCACGGTCCCTAAAAATGTGCCTCTCCTTTCAGCGAGAAATGAATCATTGCTTTCTATTCCGACTTTTGGCTTCTCTATAGCAACTCACTTCTCAGTCTCAGTCTGTGGGAGGCAGAATACATGCCATTGACTTAAAGAATCGAAGTCCACTGAGGTGAAAAGCAGTACTTGTGAGGGCTCAGGTAAGAGACAGAAAAAATCCTGGCAGTTATCTTATTTTTCATGAAGAAACTAGAGCTGAGCTGTGCCAAGCAGACAGCTATGAGCTCACTGGTTTGAAATAATTACACATTGAGACTTCTCCTCAGGACAGAGCTAATGGGTTTATGCAGGAAACATAACTCAAATATTGATTTACAGGGTTTCTCTTTTTAAGTCAGCAATGAGTACCCTTTACCTGTACTTGGGCCTGACAAAGTTCTCTGTTATGTTAACTGATGAACTAGATTAAATAGAAAATAAATATTCAACTAAAGCAGATGGTTCTTAATTCACATTTTTTGTGTTTGTGGCCTCATTCCTATTTTAGCAGATGAAGAAATCAAAGCCTCAAACAATTGAAAATGATAGAAGAGCTTTTCAGAGGAATAATACTCCATTGTTGAGACGCAGAGCTTAAGTACAAACTGAAGCAAACCCAAAACAAATTGCTCCGTTTAGCCCAGAGCCGATCTGAGAAACGCTGTTTTTAACGAAGAGGAGCTGTACTGTGACATCAACCAAGGAAACAGAAACATCAAAAGTGGACAGTATTCAAATGATTTCTGAGGGAAGATGCAGAGCAGGATCCAAAACACTGATCTATGTATTTCTGCAAATGTCTGCCCCGTGCCTAAGGAAAACAAGTAGAAGCATAGGGAAACAGCAAAAAATTCACCTAAAACAGTGATGCATGCCGTAAATTAGCAGGTCCTTCCAAGACTCCTAACCTGTCCTGTAATGTAAGTAAGAGAAGAGATAAATGCAGATCTGATGGTGTCCAGCACTCACCTGGATTTTAGACTCATTGGATGGCAGTGTAGAAGGTCTTAATTTACTGTTGAAGTGCTATGTTTTGTTTAATTTTATTATTTTCAAATAAAGTATTGACATTTTTCGTAAGTACTGGCTCCCCGAATCCTATTAGTAGTGACACTGCCATTGATGATTGTAGAGCCAAGAAAAAGTTGTTTGAGAAAATTCCACTGTGAAATAAGGGTGCAGAGGATGTTGAGGTAGCACATTTGCTAATATAATAAATAAGAGTTAATAGAGCAAATAATATTTCTTTCCTAACTGGTAGATGTTGAACTGTGTGTTAAATGGATTGGTAAGAATAAAATAAAAATGAAAACATATTATACTGTTGTGGATGATATTAAAAACTGACCATATTTCTCTCAAGAATGGAGTGCTATTCTGAAGGCAAATCTGATAAGTCCAAAAACAACTCAGCCATACAAACCTTCTTTGCTTTATTTCCCCTGACTCTCTCCATTCCTCCCCATCTCAATGTCTTGACAAGATGGCTCCTTCTCGTCATTCAGGCCTTGGGGCTCAAAGAGCACCTTCTCAAAAAGCCTTTCTCTGACCACACTGTCTACAAAGTACTCTCTTATCAGAGCTCTACCCCATTATCCTGGTTTACTTTTTCCTTAGCACATCTTTTAAAATTATTAAAATCATCTTTTTTGTTTACTTATTTGTTTATCATCTGTCTCTCCCAGTGCACCATAAACTCTGTGAGAGCAGGGTCTACATGTATACCACCAGTACTGCAAATAGTAACATTTATTATGTTCTTAGATTGTATGGGTCACGCACTTACGACATTCTCTCTTGGAGTCTCCCATGAGGTTGTACTTAGATGCAGTACTGGCTGTTGGTTGCAGGCCTTGGTTTCTCTCCACGTGGGCCTCTGCTTGGGACGGCTTGGATGTTCTCATGGCATGGGGGCTGGCATTCCCCAGCAAGCAATCCATAGCAGAAACTGCAATGCCTTTTGTAATCCTGCCTCAGAAGTCACAGCATCTCACTTCTGCCTATTCTGTCAAGTCACATGATTCAACATGGGACAAGACTACAGAAGGAGTGAATACTAGCTGGCAGCACCATTGGGTCCATCAGGAGAGGTGGGTGCTATTACAGTTAACTGTTTTAAAAAAGCAAGACTTTGGGGTTCCAAAACCTTATATTTTTATATGTTATTTTAACATTTAAAGGACTTTTTAAAAAATATTAAAGCTTTCTTCTTTTTTAAGGCATTTGAAGAAGGTATGCATTTCTTTTCAGTGACTTCCATGTTTGAATGTGCCCCTCAAAGTTTATGTGTTGGAAACTTGATCCCCAATGTGGTAATGTTGGGAGGTGGGACTTTTAGGAGGTAATTGGACTATGAGCCCTGCCCTCATGAGTGCAATACCATTGTGATTGAGTGAGGGGGTTTATTATCGTAAGAGCGAGTTCCCTATAAAAGGACAAGTTTGGCCTCTCTTGCTCTCTCTCATCCTCTCTTGCACTACCACCATAAAACGATGCAGCAAAAAGGCCCTCGCCAGATGCCAGCCCCTCAGTTCTGGACTCCCAGCCTCCAGAACCATAAGTCCAGTGAATTCTATTCATTATAAATTATCACACAGTCTGTGGCATTCTGTTACAGCAGCACAAAACAGACTAAGAAGGTGACAGGATAAATGAAAAGAATCATAAAACGACTACTGCCCCCTTCACTTTATATTTAATAATGAGTTACTGGTTTTGTTTTACTATCTATTCAGTTGAGAATGTGCAACACTCAGGTCTTTTGCATGTCAGCATGGGATTAATGCCATGTGCCGACAAAGCCGGGCGGACTGAACAAGTATTTGGAAGCAGGTCCCCAGACAGGATTTGCAGCCCATGTCTCTTTTGAGACAATGACATACGCAATTCTTCTACCAAAAATGATCTCATTTGTTAACAGTTGATTGTTCAGGAGTCTGGAAAGGATAATGTATTATTTTGGCACCCAGGGTAAACTTAACTAAAGACTGTAGTCATGTGTAACCCTTACCTTTTCAGGGATCAAAAGCCAAGGAAGGCAAATACATTTGTAAAGTTGCTGAAAACGAGAATTACCTGTCTGGATTTTTTAAAAGTCATAATCATTTTGTATAGGGTGAAAGGAAGAATACCTTCTTCCAATTATTTCAGCTAAGATGGTTGAATTTCCACTACAACGACTAAAACTAATTACATGAGTTAATAAATGTATCAATCCATCAATAAATTAACTAGGGACCCTGAAGAAAGTATGAATTTCTTTTCAGTGACTCCTCTGGCTTGAATGTGTCCCCCAAAGTTCATGTGTTGGAAACTTGATCCCCAAAGTGAAAAGCCTTAAGATCTACCTAAAAAAATAACTGTCTGGAAACACAGAAAGAAAATAATTAGAAAAGAGAAAATGGAGCCAAATAAATGATATTAGTACAAGTAGGAGTGAGATTTAAATTAAAATGAGAACTCTATAATCACTACAAAAAGTCACTTCAGGAGAAATTATTTCAGAAGGTAAAACAGACTGTAGTTCATCCTCTGCTCCTTTGACATCAAAATAATAAAGGGAAACTGTTGCTTTCTGGCTCAAAGCTACAGAACACTAAGGCAATTTGTTATCTAATACTTGACAACTGATATAAAGATTAGGGGAAGCAACACTAAATCTCAGATACTCTATTACAAGGAAGAGGGAGAAAAGCTTCAAAATCTATTTTACCTCAGGGCAGAAATGGTTTCAACCTCAGTCCATTAAATCACATTGACATGATATCAGAGTGAAAACTCATTAGGGCATTTTATGCTTTCATACTTGAGCCCTGGTGTTACCAAGGCACCCAAAAGAAACCTTCCTTCAGAAACTCAAAACAGCTGGCACCAGATTTCAGGGAAACGAGGCAGCTGGCCTACAGCTGGAGAGCATCAGCTGAATAGCCAAGACTGGAGAGGGACGAGGGAGTCAGCCAAAGAGCAGTATTTTCTCGAGATAATTCTGACCTAGCAGAAGGACGTGCTTTTTTATTTACTAGTTATAGCTCAGAAAGGGAAGGGTTTGATTTTAGAAACTAAACCCCTACTGTAAGTCAAACAGATACTAATGGGAAGACTCCTTAAAAAAGAAAGATTTTGCCTTCTTGATTTGATTTTTCTGTAGCATATAAACTCAATCTCAGGTGACAACTGATTCTTAGTCTCCCATATCTCTACTTCCTTCGACTTTTCTTTTGCTCCTACACTAAAGTGTCAGCAAGGAGTGAGGTAGTCCCAACTGGCTTCATCTTACAAGGACCTTTCATGGCACTCATGCCTTTGGACTCTGAAGGCATCGCCAATGTTTAGCATTTCTATGATATAATGACACCACTGTGAAGTAAAGCCTTTCCCTAGGAGCAGCTCTCACTTCCGTGTAATAATCCATTAGCCTGGTGAGATCTGAATTCCAACTGCCAGGTTCTTCTAACCTCCAAAGTGCACATGCAGGCCACTTTCCTTATGCAGCAGACTGAGCAAAAACCACCAATAGCTTTTGCAAAGAACAAACACACATTGTTTCCCAACACAACGGCAAATGTCAAACTGCTGTTTTTGCCTATTCCAAAAGTGCGTGGGGGGAGGAGGGAGCGCTCTAGGGAAGACTCGCACTTATTTTGCATGCATGATAAAAGTTAAATCTAACCAAATACCTGCAACACATACACTTATGCCACAAATACTCCACTCCTAGAGTCAACAGCAATGGGTTTCCCAGTTTTCAGACCTGGAACTATCTCCTCTGACATAGGTCTGACATAATTCTCTAGGTTTTTTTTTTTTCTTCTCATCACAGCCTTTTTTTATTTTTTTGAGGGACTGGCTCTTTATTTCCAAAAGACACTTGTCAATATTCAGTATCAAAACAGTTGCACTATTGATTTCTCTTTCTCCCAATCGGCCTAAAGAGACCACATAAAAGGAGAGTACATTTTAAGGCCATAAGCTGCAGGATGTACACCTAACAGACCTCCTAGAAACCTTACCAGAAAATGAGGACCAGGTAGGGAAACTTTAAAAGATCAGCAAACTGCCAGCCCATGGACTGCAGAGGCATTGCCTTTTTTTTTTTTTTTTTTTTCCCTGCTGTAGTTCATGAAAAAAGACAGCATTTTCACTCAGGTTAGAGGGCAAGTAATTTTTTACAATTTTTATATAGATATAAATCATTAGTCTAATGACCAAGGATTTGAGACATGGATAAGTCAAAACAATGGAAGAAGTTAAATCTAAGTAAAAATAAAGGAAAAAGCTCAAAATGTCATCTTAAATAATGTGGCAATAGAGTGAATTGTTTCATTTTTCATGGCATCAGTGGTGAAACTTCAAATACATAGCATGTGGTGGCTAGAAAAGTCTTTACAGATTAGCCTATGCAACTCTCATTGTACAGATGGGAAGACCAAGGCAAGGCACAGAATTCAAGAAAATCTTAAAATACAGTGGTACATGACATAGATAATGCAAAAGAGCAAACAGTTAAGAAATCAAATATTTCTGGTACTGGAATACCCTGTATGGAATGTTGCTACATACCTTGCAGCAGTTTTTTTTCTTTTTTTTTTTTTTTGACAGAGTCTTACTCTGTCACTCAGGCTGGAGTACAGTAGCATGATCTTGGCTCACTGCAACCTTCGCCTCCTTGGTTCAAGCAATTCTCCTGCCTCAGCCTCCCCAGTAGCTGAGATTACAGGCTCCCACCACCACGCTCAGCTAATTTTTGTATTTTAGTAGAGATGGGGTTTCACTATGTTGGCCAGGCTGGTTTCGAACTCCTGATTTTATGTGATCCACCCGCCTTGGCCTCCCAAAGTGCTGGGATTATAGGCATGAGCCATCACACCCAGCCTCAGCTTTGTTTTCTGAGCAGAGATAAAAATTAGGCTCCATTCTCTAAACATACAACTATTAGGCAGCATAGAGACAGAGATACAGATCAAGGGTAGGTTGGATGATTGGATCAAGCTGATCTGTTATCAAAACTGGCCTGTATATATCCAACATACCAACAATCCACGCATGGATAACTGAGTTCTAATACTGCTGTTATTTTGATAAGATGCATGGGGAAAATGAGGTCTTGGCCCTCACAGGACCAATATCAGTAGCAAAGTCTGGCCAATGGGCTTGGAGGTTCCATGCTTTCCAGAGGGACACTAAATAATCTGCCTCTCACAGGGCAAGGAGAGTTCAGCAAATATTAGGGAGTTACTGCCCTTTCCATTTTAGACAAACACCAGCAGTTCCTCTTTAGTTCAACGGTATTTGCACAGGCCTTATGAAAGCTGTTAAGATTCAGAACCATTGTCAGAGGACTTGGCCGAATCTAACCTAATCTTCTCTGAGAGACAGAAAACTGGCCCAGAAGTGGGGCTATAACCTTCAGTCACCTGCTGGCATTGCTGCGATCTGATGTCTAAGAAATGAGGATCCAGTGTGTCTTTGATGCCCAGTCAAAGCTTTGAAGCTGTGTCAAGACCACGGGACAAAGGCAGCACTGTTTATGCAAATCCGGAAACAAAAGAAGCTAAGCTCCAAAGCCATTAGAAGTAACATCAGAAATTCAATACCCAGAGATGATTAGAGGCCCTACACCAGTATGAAATAGGAAACTTAAAAGCAAAGCTGGGCAACGCACCAAAACACATACTGTAGGAAGGAATCCTGAGCTGGCCAGAGCCTGGCTAGATGTGCTCAGAATCCTTGATATATGCAGCTCCCTTAGCCAAGAGGCAGCCATCTGCATACCAAAGGGAGGATATCCTGGGTGGCTGCTGCTTCACTACTGATGCACACAGCTCCTTCATAAGAAGGTCCAATATATGCCCTTGCAAGGCTAGTTCTCATGTTGCCATGTTCCTTGGGAATTCAGTCATCATCAAGCACATGCCTTCCCAAGGAGACAACACTCTTAGCAAACACCTTTGGCACAGTATTCAACAGGATGAAATACCATGAGCTTCCTAGAAAAGGATTTTTTAAGGCCACCCCACAAAGATCTAAAGTTGGGCTAAGGGTCCAGGAAGCATCGATTACGCAGTTTTGCGGAAGTTCTTCGGATACGGTTACCCCATGAAGAGGAAAGTGTTAGGTCAGGAAAGCACTCAGAGAACATCTCACCCAGGGACTTTGAAGTAAGACTGCATATTACCACCCTCTGAGAAGTTTTCAAAATATGTCAATTGCCTTGGCTCATCAAATGAAGACAATAAGTGGCTGCACAATTTTAGCACATTTCTCTTATGATACAGGAAAGAAAACTGAGGCCTGGAGATAGTAAGGGACTTGTTCAAAGCAGCTCAGCATGAGCGATGCTTCCAAGTCCCTTCACAGGACAACACAATAGCATATTTGCGCACTAGGAAATACGAAAGAGGCTGCTTTGGTTAGCGGCAACTGTCCTGAGGACCCCACTGCCACCAGCCTCACTTCATCCCCACGTGATGATGGTTTTCTTAGTGGGATGTGCTAAGCTGTCGTATGCAGTTCACATTTTTGAGAAGAAAAAAAGATACAAAAATAAAGTGGATGCATAAACTTAAGAGCCTTACTGTAGAATTTTTGCCCTGTCACCAAAAGAACACAAGAAAATAGGTATGGAACAGTATAAGATTTAACAACCAAGTACAATCTTCCCACAGAAGGCAGTTATAATAATGCTATTACATCGACTTCTTAAAAAATATTTTTTGTGCAGCAGCAACAAATTCAGAACAATCCTCTGTATAGCAGAATAGAACTGTGTAAATTTCTAAAAAGCCGTATTTTGAGTTCATAACTAGTAAAGACACCAGGCTTAGGGGCTTTGTAATACCATGTAATTAAGGCTGAACTGCCAGCTACTAAAAACAGGCTAATTTAGTAGACTGTTTACATTTATCACAAATGAGGCAAAGAGTTTTTAATGGCATGCCAAAGGGAAAAATTAAAGAAAATTAAATATGAGAAACAAAGTAACCAAGATTAGGGACTATGGGGACTGGAGTGGCTCAAATGAATTCTGTTTAGTTTAAGGAAATTCACTGGTTTGATTTTCCTGTGCTCTATTAAAAGATGTTCATCAATAGATATTTTTTCTTCTGCAATATTTAAGGCTTAATGAACTCATTATGTAAGATACACTGAGGAAAGAGTTTGAGGGAGTGCCATTTTATACTGAGTCTGAGTGCAAGGAGCTTCATACAGTGGGCAAAACATTTGGGGCACTGTCTTTTTAAAAATATATTTTTTAAAAACAGCCACTACACTGTTCACAATAGCAAAGACTTGGAACCAACCCAAATGCCTATCAATGATAGACTGGATAAAGAAAATGTGGCACATGCATACTATGGAATACTATGCAGCCATAACAAAGGCGGAGTTCATGTTTTTTGCAGGGACATGGATGAAACTGGAAACCATCATTCTCAGCAAACCAACACAAGAACAGAAAACCAAACACTGCATGTTCTCACTCATAAATGGGTGTTGAACAATGAGAACATACGGACACAGGGAGGGGAACATCACACACCGGGTTCTGGGGGTGGGGGGCTAGGGAAGGAATAGCAGGGGGTTGGGGGATTGGGGAGGGATAGCATTGGAGAAATATCTAATGTAGATGATGGGGTGATGGATACAGCAAACCACCACCATGACACCTGTACACCTATGTAACAAACCTGCATAATCTGCACATGTACCCCAGAACTTAAAGTATAATAAATAAATTTCAAAAAATAGCCACTATTGGATGGAGATAGAACATATGTGCTTGACTTAATTAAAAAAAAAAACCACACAAGTGATGCATGCCTGGCTGGGTTTCTCCTGTGTAATTCTGTACATTACTACTTTTCTTAATAAGAAAACCCCTTGGTCTTTTTAATGGTTTAAACATCTGGAATCTGGAGTTTAGAATATTCCAGAGTATGCCAATTTTCCAAACTCTGAAAATCCCACGACCTGTATTTTAAGTGCATACATAGCCTTCTAGGAGCTCATCTTCTGTGGTTCCCAAACCAAGAAGTGCATCCAAATCACTGTGGACATGCTTAGCACACCAATTCCTAAGCCCCCGCTGTGGATCATCTGATTGAATGTGGCTGAAATGGGCCCCAGAAATGCACGTATCTAACAAATGCTCCAGGCACGGTGATGCAGCTGGCCTCTGAACCTGTATTTGGGAAACACTAGTTGAATCCAGCAGCCTTATACTAAAGGATTGGCAGAACAATGGAAAGGACCATGTCCACTCATGGCCAATGAACTAGACCAATGGGGACAAGTCACTTTTAGGCCACCTCAACTACTAATTTCAACGTGAGTACCTGGCCACACAAGACAATCGATAGTGGAATAAATAAAAGGAAATACATAACATTTAAAAAATCCACTGTTTTAGAAATCCATAGTTTGTCCTACTAAATAAAAAGCCTACACTGGAAATCAATGTACCCTGTCAATTTATTAAAATCTAAAAAGATTGAGGAAAGACAGAGAAGAAGCTTGTACTTTTGTAAAATATTTTTGTATGCTGGCTATTTCAAGCCTTACATGCCAATTCCACAAAATCCATTTGCAACACAAGACATGGTCTGACTGTCTGAATGCTCTCCCACCCAACCTGTTTCTAGCACAGGGAAAGCAGTGGTGTGGGAGCTGCATATAAGCTTACTGTTCAATGGTGCAGTGATGACATGAAAAACCCTGATTCCACTTGGCAGCAACTTTCTACTATCTTGGCGGGTGTAAACCATAATCACTGTGGTGTGTGGAGCTGAGACAGGATTATGGGGCTGGCTGGCAACCAAGAAACTAAAAAGCAGTCTATTAGTCCAGCAAGGGACTCCATGTCGGGAATGCCATGGCCCCAAATGTCCACAACCACATTTTTCACAACTTGCCCAAGAATTTAAGTTCCACTGTTAGTTTCTAGAAAATGCTGCCTTTGCCAAGACTCTAAAAAGCAGAAATTTCTCACTTAATATGGTTTTCAGGGAGAACACCAATCAAGGTACCTCCATAGACCCTCCTGCCTTGGGGTTCCGTCTCTCTCTTGTGAGAATGAGATGCTTGCCTTCACCACTGCCCTCCCCATTTCCAAAACATACACAGTCACTCTCAGAAAGAAAAGGGACTGGAAAGAAGGAGTCCTACTTCCCTCTTGTCAAAAATGTATGCACTTCGGACTCGGCAGTCCACATGGGGAAAGTCCTATGTAAGGAACCTTCTCTCTGCAGCCTGATACATCCCTCAAAAAGGATCCCTTGACATATCCCTGAAGTGATCTCAACCTGGAAGGTAATAAACTATTCCAACAAAGCCAATGGGCCAGTGAAAGCAGGTGCTCATGAAAATGTTTCAGCTCAGCAGCTTGCCCCAGACCCATCTTCTACCATACTCTTGGGGGCATACAGCCCAAGATCATTATTTATGTTATTATTTGTGTTTCTGAAAGATATATCTTCTAAGAGGTCTTCAAACATTAATCAGAAAACATTGGAGGGAAGGACATAATTTTGCATTATGTTTATAGAGGAACAAAATCTTATCAGTTAAACCAACAAGTCAGGGGCAGGCCATAGCTTGCTGAATTTGACAAACCACTAAAATAATAATTGTTGCTTCAGTTAAGTGAAACATGTTACAAAGTCAGCCCTGGCAGGATGTCATGGAGCTATCATTCAGCGTCTGACTCTGAAAGGATTTCTGTATGGTGCTCCTAGAGAGGAAAAGAAATGCCCTGCAGCCAAATCTGAGGTTTAATTCATGCAAGAGACTTGGCTAATGCCACCGACCACAAATGCTGTGTTTTCATGGATCCGAGCTACAGAAAGTTCCAGCAAATTAATTACAGCCACTCTATTTATATTCTGCCTGACTTTTCAATTATTACCTGTAATGAGATTCTTTTTTATTTTTATGAACAGTAACGCACGGCTTTTCTACCACAGGAGTAGAAAGCTAAGGAAAAAGTAATACAATTCTGATCCTTTTACCACTAGGTCACTCGCTGGCGGCTTGCCAAGCCGGCTGGTTCCCAAAAGCAGTTACTGCTTCGGTCCTGGAGTTCCTTCAGCAGCCTGAGGTGGGAGCAAAGGTCACCACCCAAATGCCAACAGGGGTCAGGTACGTCAAGTCAAAGAAAGATAGCCGGGACTAACTGCCAGTGCACACAGTGTGGGCCTGATGGGGACTGGGCTGCCTGGACAAAATCCAGGGGACAGCGGCTACTCAGCTCCAACAATAGTTGCTGTGTATGAATTCAGGCCTGGTAAGGTCAGGTGCTGGTTACATGGCATGTTTTGTGTATGAAAAGTTACCAAGTTATACATTTGTGATATATGAACTTTTGGATAAATATTATACCTTATCAAAAAGATTTTTTTATTAGGACAAGATCTTCTAGAGGCCAGAGAGACAAGCACAAGAGAGCAGGATGGATGGGTGTTACCAGAGAGGCCTTCAGAGTAGCCACCTGGAACCGGTGTTCTATGAAGCTGGTTTTTATTGTGCCACCCAGGGCATGGCTGCAGGTAGGCTGGCAGTGTTTAAAGAATGTGGGATAGAAAGACGGATAAAGTATCACACTTATCCAGAATTGGATATATAAAACACTCATATCTGGGTTAAAATGAAAAGGATATATGTACATGCATAGATGGTTTCTAGAAAAATACACAAGAAACTGTTAACATTGGTCACTGGGAGGTGGTATAGAGTAGATGGGAGATCTACTTTTTGTTATATTCCCACTCAAATTGTTTATTTTTTTAATTTATTATGGAAGTATATTACTTTTCCTCTTAAAAAAAGTCAGAATAGCAAATTCTTAAAATAACTGAATTTCTATTAAAAATCCACAAAGACCCTAAGGGATTCAAATTTTAAAAAATTAACAGTTTTCGATATGCTAACAACATCAATTAAATACAATTAAATGAACAAGTCACCCTTTGGAAATAAAAATGTCAAAACATACAATACATATGTTTTGTAATTCCTGATGAATAATAGCTATGATTTAAACACATACAGTAAAAGTTCTTCACGATATGGTAACTGGAGAATAGGTGCCGTGACCATATCATAGGCTAATGATTTTCTTTCAGACTTTACTGTATGTTGTTATGCTATGTGAAGAAATGTGCAGAAACAGGCCTTATTATTGTCCTACTACAGTCCTATATAAGCCTTATAATAGTCCTACTATACTGGGCCACAGACTTGGAGACGGTGCCACACAGCAATATGACCCACATGCACGTTTAAGTGTTGGAAAAAGAACCAAGGGACAACCAGCAGCCTTCTCAGTTACAAGGCTTTCATTGTTCATTCCTATGACCACCAGAGGCAGACAAGCAAAAGGAACCTAAGAAGCACATGCTTATGTATTTGGAGTCACAAAGAAACTTCGTGGTAAAATCACTTTGATAAAGGAGCTAAAAACAAATCTGGGAAAACCAAACTCTGCTAAGAATACTCCCCATGCTCCTTTAAACCAAGAAGGATATTCATTATAAAATAATCAGCATTAAAACAACTCACAGGACTAAAAATCTAGAAATCATTTATCTCATTCCAAAATCACCATGGAAATCTCTTAACTGTCCTGTGCTTTAGATCCCTCATCATGGGACTCAATCACATAAAACCAGGGCAATTTAGGCATCCTTTCTAATTCTGCAGGCAAGCTGTCATGACTGGAACAGGACTGGTGACATTTATTAGTCACTTCAGTTTTTACACAAAGGAAATATTCTGAGGTCCAATCATGTTTTGAAATTAGAGGTTGCAAAGACGATTGAGAATTTCTTCAATGATTTGGAATGAAGCTGAATTTAGGGGACAGCCAAATCTAAGACTATTAATTAAAAAGGCTGAAAAATGGACTATTTTATCAACATGAATCCAAAATGTAGCCAATATGTGTATGATTAGTGCCGCCTTGATCATTTGACACTAATAATGCTTGAGAAATTTCTTTCTACTGTTACGTTGCTATGATCACAGCAAGTGACCTGCATATTCACGTACAACCCACAATTTACTCAAAATCTGTCTCTATAAAATATACCAAAACAGAGTAGAGTTCACTAACTAAAAAGTGCCTGAACTAAGTGACGAAATGATCAAGACAGCGGAAGAGAACCACTGAGTCCCTTGCATCATTCAAGTGGAAACGACAATTCTTATTTGAAAAAAACACTAGCGTTCTTATCTTCCCAAGTTGGGCCAACCGACAGAAGCAAAAACTAGAACTAATTGGTCTTTTCATGATCTTAAGCAGACCATCTGTACTCGGTCTGCAACATTAGCTGCCTGGGTCACATCCTGGCTCCACCATGCATTAGTCTAGTGACCTTAGACAAGTTATTTATGTTCTCTGTGCCTCAGTTTCCTCCTGCGTAAAGTGATTAAGTGGAATGTAATGGCATCTCCCACCTAGGGTTGTTGTCTAGAGTAAATCAGTTTTGATATCAAAGTATTCAGAACAGTGCCTCCATGAATGTTAGTTTTCTTTCTTTCTTTCTTTCTTTCTTTTTCTTTTTCTTTCTCCCTCACTCCCTTCCCTACCCTCCTTCCTGACTTCCCTTCCTTCCTTCCCTCCCTTTCTTCCCTCCCTCCCTTCCCTTCCTTTCCTTTCTTCCCTTTCTCTTTTCTTTTCTTCTTTTTGAGACAGGTTCTCACTCTGTTGCCCGGAATGTAGGATAGTGGTTCAATTTCAGCTTGCTGCATCCTCCAACTCCTGGGTTCAAACAATCCTCCCACCTCAGTCTCCCAAGTAACTGGGACTATAGGTGCATGCCACCATGCCTGGATAATTTTTGCATTTCTTGTAGAGATGGGGTTTCACTCTGTTGCTGAGGCTTAAGCAACCTGGCTACCTCGGCCTCCCAAAGTGCTGGGATTATAGGCATGAGCCACTGAACCCAGACAAATGATAGTTTCCTATGCTAATATTTTTTGGTGCCATTGGAAAGAAGAAACCAAACGGGATTCCATTGGAACATTTTAAAAAAATCTTCATTTTGAAAGGGAAATGTAAAGGAGATAGGACAAAAAGGAAAAGACTGAAAGGAAATGGCAACTATCATTGACTTAGAAGCGTTCATGTAAAAGACACTATACACACCTTATCTCATTTACTTGTAACAGTAACTCTTTGAGGCAGATGTCATTATTAGTAACCAGAAGACAAGGTAGCTACGTCTTAGAGTTTACTGATGTGACCTCAGTCACACAGAAGATTTGTGCTCTAGTCTATCTGACCTTAAGCTTGTATATTTCTTCCTCCATGCCAAACTACCAGCTTGGGAAAATGAGGAAAGGAAGAGAAAGATGAGGAAAACAGACTGACAGAGAGAAGGCGACTAAAACGTCATCTAGTTTTTCAGCCATAAACCAAAATTTCTATCCACAGAGATAACACACAGCATTTACTATCAAGATTGTAATGATAAAATATGGCATCATTCTTACCACCGGTGCTGAAAACTGTCACTGATATTCGTTTCAAACATTTTATAAACACAAAGTATATTAGTATTTTTAGTTACAGTTATGAAAATGCTACTGACTGGACATTAAAATGTGGAGATACGTTCAAGATAATCCTGGAACAATGCAGAGATAAAGTAGTATGCAAAACGTTAGAATCATTCTCCCAGAACAAGAAGCTCATGATTATTTATGTTTATGTCAACAGAAGCTCATCTCTTTATTTAAAAATCCATAAAGTGGTTCCCAATTTAATATGTTGCTTTTCAAAACTCTAGCAAACAAAATGCCCAGATCTTTCTGTAATTACATAGCGGTTACTGCCTTGTGCCTGCACAGACTCTGCGAATCCCAACAGTCTTCCCACAAGCAACAGCAGGCTCTCCAAAAGACAAACTTCGTATTTCATTTGGGGCAAATGTTTTTCCCTGTGCCATGCTTCAGTTCTCACTATCATGGTACTTGACCCTACTCTCCTTAATCATAGGTTTAAGAGGGATGAGGTCAGCCTTCCCTCTGTTGCTAAGGCCACTTGCTCATGGCTCCACTGAATTAAAGAGAATCCACTGAAGTATACTGCCACTTGTCACGATGCCTCACAGTTCCCTTCATCTCAGCATATTCCCAATTCTCTAAAACTTAGTGCAGGTTTAGGACACACGAAATAGATATCTTCCTTAGGTCCTTATCACAGGATTGTGATATTTGAAGGAAAACAGTTAGTTTGGTGGATTTTAAGATCAGACAGGTAAATGTAAAAAAGCTTTCCTTTTTGCTTGTACAAAGTATCTCTAAAACATAAATTTTCCTTTGTTCAGCCTAATCTGAATAAACTTGATGCTGAGATAACTGCAGACATTCTTCAACAGCAGAATCTTCCAGGTCAACTTGTTGATACTCATTTCACCTGCATATGCAGAACAGATTTGGTCCAGAACTTAAAGTAAGAAAAAAAATCACGTAACAGAGTCCAAATGTGATCAGTGAGCCAGGCCTCTCAATGACCCAACTAGGACAGAAATCAGATGCTCCTCAAGCCTGTAGGCAGACGAATGAGAAGAGTGAGTTACTGAGATCAGATTTAGAGGAAGCTGAATTCTGTGTGGCTCTGTATTCAATATGGTTCTATTTTATGAAGTTCTGGGTAGCTCACAGCCATTTTTGACAGCAGCATGTGCTGGCTTTGCAGAATGGATACTAATCGGTTTGGCATCTTGGAATATTGCATAGAGCTTGGGAATGAGAAACTAATGGCAAGTAATCAGCAGAAGCACCTCAAAGCTGTAACATCCTAAACTGAGGTACCACCTCCCATCAGAGTGTTATATCCCATAACCTTCCCAGCCAAATATTCCCCTAGGGCCTGGCCAGAAGTCAGCATCTCCAGAGAGATCCTATGGTACAATACAATCCGTTTGGAGACTTGCAGTCATTAGACCTGCCACCCACTTCAACCTGCTGACAGAAAACTCTGGTTGATGCCCTAGTATCTTTTTTGTTGTTTGTTTTTTGCCTTGCTGATCTCCTTTTTCTAGAGTCATCCTTCTTTCCCAGGTTTTAGTAGATTTTTACTCATCCTTCAAAACTTAGTTCAAACTAAGTGTCAACTTGTCACTTAGTTTGAACTAGACCTGCCCCAATCTGATTTAGAAATCATTTGGTTCTTCCCAAACCCTTTAAATGCCATTCAAATCACCTTACACTGCCCAATGAAAGGAGCCATATTTATCTGTTAAAGAAAACAAAAACAAAAAACCAACACACACACACACACACACACACACAATCTACATACACTTTTTTCAGCTCTGATCTGGCTGGTTCTTATTTAAAAAATGCATTCGAAGCATGTGCTTGTACAGTCTCTCCGTACCTCAGTTCTCTCACCTGTAAAGTGATATAGTAACAGTGCATATCTGATAGGGTGATTTTGAAGCTTAAACCAGAAAATGAATGTAAAGTTTTTAGAATAACCATGAGCTCTTATTATTATGTGTGGAATTTATAAATAAATGTAATTTTGAGTAAGTCAATTACTTTAAACATATTTCTTCTTCTGGGAAATAATTTTATTTCTTCACAGACTGGTAGTAAGAATCAAATGAGATAACAGTGCATGAAAGTTATTTCTGAAGGTTCTTTTCAGCTCCTTTGTGTTTTAAAGACAGAGGTTTTAAAGACAGAACCAAGATTTTTCAAAGAAGAGTCTTCAACAACTGATGCAAGCGAGGCCTTGCACTTCTTGCTTAACCTTCCAACGCTGGACATAAAGGAAAACATTGCCAAGGTCTGTGCAGAATTGGAATTCTCTCATCTAAATAGAACACCAGTGTCCATACTATCTAGAACTTCCAGGGAACTTAGGATATACATTGATGCTGGTGGATCCTAATTATATTACGAAATCTGTGGAATTCAAGAGCCAGAAAGAATTTTTGAAATCATTTATTCCAACTCCTTCGCTTTATTGATGAGGAAGCTGATACCTAAGGATCCTAAGCAAGGAGCCCCAAATCACATATAAAACTAGTGATAAACAACTCAAGTCTCCTAATTTGTAGTTTATAGGTTTATGCAAATTTTGTTTATATCATGTTCCTTGCCTTTATAAGGTGGCCTTTGGGGACATGCTTGGGTTCAAATTCCAGTTTCACCATTTATTAATTCTGTGACTTTAAGTGAGTTACTGAACTGATACAAGTCTGTCTCTTCCTTTGTAAAATAAAGATCGTAATATCCTCTTAAAAGTTTACTGTATGATAAAAAGAGGTAATGTCTATAAATTGGGTAGCAAAACATGTGCCTGACACCTGCTTCACCCCTCACCAACTTCTTATGGCAAATACTGTAATGCTTTAAAAAACTAAGTCGTGCATAAAGATGAAAACCATATTGTAAGATATCTCTTGAAAAAAGCAAATAAGGTAACTGATACTTGTCATTTCTTTTGGTACTGGAGTGGTTAAAATAAATCCTTCCTTCTGGTTTAAAACCTGGCAGTCCCAGTGCTCTCTTTCCATGTAACATGCCCTTCTCCGCGAGGCAGTCGCGTATGGCAGGGTGTATAGGAAAGCAGTGTACAGCACAGTGCTGTACTATACACATGTTTGCTTTCGCACCTTTGCAGCTCTCCCACCAGGTACTCTGAAGCTGCCAATTCTAGCTGCTGCTTTTACCTCTCCTCCTCTCTTTGCCCAACCGCTGCTTTAAGGATGTGTCTCGCCTGAGAACAGCTCCCTTTATCAACACAAGCCAGAAACTGCTCCAGAGTGACCTGGGCTCTGTCTTCCTCAGGGAGCCGGAGTCCTCTTGTCCTCGTACATGACAGCCCATCTCCCCTGGCCAGCGTCCCCTCTCGTCCTCCACAAGCCCCTCGGCGACTCGCCTGGCCACCAACTAACTTCTCGCCCTCCCATCCTCGCGTTTATAAAAGGTGCGAGACGACCGAGTTCTACAGGTGGGGCGGGCAGCACCCCGCACTGATCCCCTGGCCCTCCACGCAGCAGACACAGAGACGGGATCCAAGCTTCTTTCCTCTGGGGACAGAGGAAAGAAGTACTCGGCTGTTTATCTTTCCCAGGTGTCTTCATCGCTCGCCGGGACGCGGAAACCCAGGGTGCCCCGCGCGCTTTGCATCTGCGGCGGGGAATGCGACCCAGGAGGACGCGCTGGCAGGGACAGCCAGGAGCGCTCGGAGGAGACCGAGACCGGGCCCACGGTGGTGGCGGCATGGTTGGGCACACTCCGCGGGCCCCGCCCCATCTCCACCCCTGGGTCCAGGTCCCCCTCGGGGAGCCAGGAGCACATTTCCAGCCTGGAGCAGGAGCCTGACACCGGGAAGTCAGAGCAGCACACTCCAGCGCCCCAGCCACTGTGGAGCCCCCCGCCCACCGCAGTCATGTTCCATCTGTCGCGTCTACAGGAGAACAAGGCGACAGGCCACCTATCCTTTCACTTCAGGGCTAGCAGTATGAGGTGGGGAAAGACGAAACCTCGAGAGTTGAAAGGGAGGGAAATGAAAGCTCCCTTGAGGGGTATCCCCCATGCCCCTTGAGGGACAAAGCCGCCCGACCCGCCTGCTACCCTCCAGAGCTCCGGCGGGCCGTTTTCCCCAGCAGCACCCCCTGCGCACACTGACCCGCGCGCCCTCCGCAGCCCGACCGCCCGATCCTCCCGCCACTGGCGCGGGCAGCGAGGGGGTGTGTGCGCCAGGTTTCCCGCGTGCCCCCGGCGGCTCCCTCGCCCTGCAGCTGCTGCTCGGGGCGCTGTCCGCGCTGGGCAGGCCGCCCGCGCCTCCCGGGGCCCCTGCGCGCTCACCAGACGGCCATCCTGCTCTTGGGGTAGTCCAGCCGCTCCAGGCAGCCGAGGAAGTGCGGCAGCGAGTGCGCTGCGTTGCGGGCGAGGACAGCCACGAGCACCGTAGGGCTCTGCAGGGGCGACTCCGGGAAAACCACCGGCTCCTCTCCGTCGTCCTCCGGCTCCGGCTCGGCGGCGAAGCGCGCCCGGCAGCCTTTCCGGAGCAGGGCTGAGGAGAGGAGCAGCAGCGACCAGGCGAGGGTGGCGGCGGGGCGCGCAGCCATGTTCTGGGCCGAGGCGGGCGGCGGGGTGGGCTGCCCTGAGGGCGGCGGTGGCTCCCGGGAAGCGAAGAGGCTGTGAGGGGCGGCCGGGGGATGCGGCTTGCCGGGTCCCGCCGGCTCACACACTGGCCCTGGCGGCTGCGGCTCCCGGGACCCTCCTGCCGCAGCTGCACCGCCCAGGCCCTGATGCCGCTGCGCGGCGTACCTGCAGCCGCCGGCGCTCCCCTGCGCCTCGGGCTCGCACACGGTCGTGGCCGTGGGGCTGCGTGCCCTGAGTCCTGTGGAAAGTTCCTCTAGTCCAGGCTCCGCTCCTACTAGTACAGCTGAGGTCTGTGGCTTTCCCCAGAGCCGTGAGGTGTGGCCCCGTCTGCCAATGGGCGTGTGAGTGTGAGTGTGCGTGTGTGTCTGTGTGTACATAACGGTACAACCCCAAGAAAATTTATTCTGCTTTTGCAAACCGCAGTCAGAAGTTCTTCACAATGATGCAATGTATCCAGTTTTTCATAATGCACCTATTGACTAATGAGCAGAGTTCTAAAATGAAAAGTCTCCCCAACTATTCACGATTATGATAAACAATTGTTTAACCACCAACAAAGGCAGCATGTCTATATTTTCTTATAAACTCAACTTCTCCTGAAGTTCATTCTTGACTGAGTAGACATCTAGTAACACAAAGTTTGAAGAACTGGAGAATTTTGGAGCCAGATCAGACTTCCGAAACTAAAAGAAAGCCCTTGGGAGACACTGTCCTGAAGCCTCACTCTACTGCGAACCCAGTAAGACTCCTCACAGGAAAGCTGTGAAAAAACAGATTCACTGAGCTGGTTTTCTCTTTCCGAAATAACCCAATCTGACAGTGTAACAAAGAGGGAAAATTCATGCATGTTGGAGAGCAGAGGAGAGATAAGGAAGAAAAGAAGGGGGAAGGAAGAACGCAATTAACACATAAAATGACACTGCCAAGATACACTGCTAAAGGAGATTTACTTTTTTTTTTTTTTTTTTGAGATAGGGCTTCACTCTTTTGCCCAGGGTGGAGTTTTGTGGTGCAATCATAGCTCACTGCAGCCTCAACCTCCTGGGGTCAAGCAATCCTCTCATCTCATCCTCCCAAGTAGCTGGGACCACAGGTTTGCATCACCACACCCAGCTATTTTTTGTATTATTTGTAGAGATGGGTTTTCACCATGTTGCCCAGGCTGGTCTCGAACTGCTAGGCTCAAGTGATCTGCCCACTTTGGCCTCCCAAAGTGTTGGGATTACAGGCATCAGCCACCATGCTTGGCTGGATATTTACTCTTGAAGATATATTGTGCAGCTTTTGGTGGATGAGTACGTAAGGTGTTTCGGTGCCAGTGCACATTCATGACCTCCAATCCCAACTCGCCCTCAGGTCTGTCCCTTACTCTTATTAGTTGTTATCAATGCTTCTCAGCAACTATTAGAAGTTTTCCCCACTGTCTTTTGAAGTAGTCTCCTTCATTCAACTCCCTTAACACCCCTGTCTCCAACTAGCATCCCTACCAAGAGCTTTCTTGCTTGCAGGTCTCTTCTCACAACAGGGTCTTTGATCCCATCCTCTCCCTTTCTAGTCTGTGATTTTTCTCTATCATTTCACTCTCTACTGAATCTTCAACTGATCTCCATCAGCTCCTTTCTCTCAAGCTAAATACTTCGTCAGTCTTCTCTTATCCTTAACACACACACACACACACACACACACACACACACACACACACACACAAATGCTTTCTTCTAGCAATTCCTTTTCTTGGCCAAGCTCCTTGAAAGAGAGATCTATACTTGTATTCTCCACTTCTTCATCTCCCATCTTTCCCACCACAGTGCAATAAGGCATCAGACCTCCCCACTGATACTATTCTGCAAAACCAACAGGTGGCCTCAGCATTGGCAGATTCAGTAAACTCTTCCATTCTCACCTTCTTGGACCTCAGTTACATAATCCCCCACACTAGATCTCCTCTGATACTACCTGTCTCTGAGCCAAGCCCCTTTGCTGTGTGCCTCCCTATAGTGTGCTAGTCTTCCCACTCCATATGGTCTCCTGGAGTGATATCCTCAAAATCTATGTCTCCTATTCTAATCTTTTCTCTAATCTTCATATTTTAATATCTAATGGCCTATGGATATTTTCTTCCTCTCCATCCATTTTCAGGAATTGTCCCCACTCTCAAGGGGCTCACAGTCTTATAGACGAGACTGAGAGTTAAGCATCTGTTAGAAGTAGCATAACAGATATACCAGCTATAGAGGAGGGATATAGGAAGGTGTGGTCATTTCCACAGGGGAGGTGGTGATGGTGGGACTTTTAGAAAGGTTTCATGGAGACAATCTCCATGTCATTCTGTCTTCCTTGTTTCCCTTTCTTGAACTATGTTCCACTCATCTTTCAATACTAAAATCCTCACCCCTTAGCCAAACTTGGTTTGATAGTTTTCATTTGTTCACTTCATTGCAAACAGAGGGAGTTTAAAGCTAGGCAACCACATTTCTGTCTTCTGTTACTGATACGGTCTGGCTGTGTTCCCACCCAAATCTCATCTTGAATTGTAGCTCCCATAAGCCCCACACGTCGTGAGAGGTAATTGAATCATGGCGGCAGGTTTTTCCCATGGTGGTCTCATGATAGTGAATAAGTCTCACAAGATCTGATAGTTTTACAAAGGGCAGTTCCTTTGCACATGCTCCCTTGCCTGCTGCCATGTAAGATGTGCCTTTGCTCCTCCTTTGCTTCTGCCATGATTGTGAGGCCTCCCCAGCCATGTGGAACTGTGAGTCCACTAAACCTCTTTTTCTTTATAAATTACTCAAACTCAGGTATGTCTTTATTCACAGCGTGAGAACAGACTAATACAATTACCTAAAGTCAACAGCTTATCTGAGTCTATTTTTTCAAAGAATGATGAAGCATCTAAAACTGTATGGTTTCTAATGACATTATACTGAAATTGGCTCCATGGAGTTCTCTTAAAATAATTACAGACTGCTCTGTGGATAAAATCAAGGGTTTCCCAGCCATATAACTTACAAAACACCTACTTAAAACTTTTAATTTAGAGTGCTCATTTAGTCACTGAGAATATTAAGATCATGACAGGGTATGCAACAGTAGAAGACCATTGTAAATATGGTTGTGGGGTGGTGGAGGGGAAGCCTGGGAAAAGTTAAGTCCCCATCTTACGAACAGATTTGTTCCATAAGTTCTTCAGAAATCAGTAATGTGAATTTGGATGTTTTCTTCCCTCATAAGATTGATGTTATAAGACAGTTAATTTGAAAAAAAACTAATTTAAAAATAAAAGCCAATTACATTTTAAAATATTCATTGCTTATCATGCTTTTTCCATGGAAAAACTGGCTGAATGGAGACAGGGTTGTACACATACATCTCTTTGTCTCCACTGCCAGTAGCCTGTTCCAATAGATTCTATATGCAGTTAGAATTAAGCACTTTCTCTCATATCCCCTCCCCATACTGTTCCAGCACAGGGGGCTTCCTTCTGGGACAACAAAACCTCTGTAATGTGGTGGGGCAGGGCCTATCAGGTGAGCAGAGGACTTCTTGCAGGAAAGCTTCTCAAGATGTCTGTGGCTCCTGCAGCCAAGAAGAGGAGGAAATAAGTGCCTCTGGGACAGCTGTGATAGGCTTGAAAAAGTAACTGACACTTGGAGCTGAATTTTCATCTCACTGTGCCACTTATTCTCTTTGTGACCTTGGAAACTTGACCTCTTTAAACATCAATCTCTTCTCGTGTAAAAAAGTTTTAAATGCTTGCTTCATTTTTTCATTCAACAAATATTTATGAAATTGCTAAATACCAATCATTTGAGTGTTTAATAATTGAATGCTTCACCCTGGAAAAAGAGGGAGAAGGTGGCCAGTCCCCCACAACTCCTACTGGGCCATAGTTGGCAGAGAGAGTCTCTTGGTTGAATTATCCAGGCTTCTTTCTTCTGTACTGAAATATCTTTCTTTTGCTACCTGGATTGTTTTACTTACTTTTCTTATCCAGCTTAAAATCCAAAACGTAAAATTTACTTGAATTGATAGTCCTGCCAATTTCAACATGAAAATCCTTGAAAGAGGAGCATTAGGTGATATCTTTTTAATTCAGTCAGATTTTTAAATCACTGCACCTAACCTTAAATGGACTATAAGAAGCTTTGATGAAAGGAACTGAATGGGATCCTAATTTTAAGCATGGGACTCTTTGGTGACAAAGCAAGTTTTATGGATTTCTGATACGTAAGCTTGAGGACTCTGGGTCCTAGGAAGGGAATGAATATTAAGGGAGGAAAAGAGCAGTGACTGAGGTGGGAAAGGCTAAAATTAAACTATCTCAGTGTCAAAGTTTTATCTGGCTGCATCCAAGAGCTATATAACAGTTACTACAAAAGAATGTTTTCCAATTCAAAACAAGCCTATACAAATTTAAAATACACTTCTATATTTAATTTAAGAATAGATGCATCCCTTAAATTATATTAACTCATTCCTTCAAACACTCAATGCCTACTCTGTGCAAGATATAGGTGCTGGAAATGCATGAATAATTAAGATGTGTCATATAAATGCACAAATACTATAAATCATTTTATGTGTTATGATAGAAAAAGGAGCATAAATAAGGAAGTGGAGAAGTGGAGATAGCTAGGAAATGTTTCATTAAAGAGATGTCTTTGAATTGAGTATTGAAAAATAGGTGGATAGGAAGAATTAATATTTTTAAAATGGCCATACTACCCAAAGCAATTTATAGATTCAATGCTATTCCTAAAATGCCATTGAGATTCTTCATAGAATTAGGAAAAAAAACTACTTTAAAATTCATATGGAACCAAAAAGAGCCTAAATAGCCAAGGCAATCCTAAGCAAAAAGAACAAAGCTGGAGGCATTATGCTAACCAACTTCAAACTATACTATAGGGCTACAGGAACCCAAACAGCATGGTACTAGTACAAAAAAGACACATAGACCAATGGAACAGAACAGAGAACCCAGAAATAAGACTGCACACTTACAAGTATCTGATCTTTGATAATCTGACAATAACAAGCAATGGAGAAAGGATTCTCTATTCAATAAATGGTGCTGGTATAACCAGCTAGCCATATACAGAAGCTTGGAACTGGACCCCTTCCTCATACCATATACAAAGATTAACTTATGATGGTTTATAAACGTAAATGTAAAACCTAAAACTATAAAAACCCTAGAAGACAACGTAGGCAACACCATTCAGGACATGGACACTAGCAAAGATTTCATGAAGATGTGAAAAACAATTGCAACAAAAGCAAAAATTGACAAATGTGATCTAATTAACTGAGCTTCTGCATAGCAAAAGAAACTATCAATAGATTAAACAGACAACTTACAGAACGGGAGAAAATTTTTGCAAACTATGCATCTGACAAGGGTCTAATATCCAGTGTCTAAAAGGAACTTAAGCAAATTCACAAGAAGAAAAAAAAAAAAACTAAAACAAATAACTCCATTAAAAAGTGAGAAAAGGACATGAACAGACACTTTTCAAAAGAAGGTATAGATGTGGACAAGAATCATATGAAGGAAAGCTCAACATCATTGATTATTAGAGAAGTTCAAGTAAAAACCACAGCCAAGAAGAGGAGGAAATAAATGCCTCTGGGGCAGCTGTAATAGGCTGAGCATTGTAGGATAACCACAATGAGATACCACCTCACACCAGTCAGAATGGCTACTAAAGGCAAAAATTACATGTGAGCAAGGTTGTGGAGGAAAAAAAACCACATATACACTGTTGGTGGGAGTGTAAATTAGTTGAAACATTGTGGAAGACAGTGTGGCAATTCCACAAAGTTCTAAAGACAGAAATACCATTCAATCCAGCAATCCCATTACTAGTTATATACCCAAAGGAATATAAATCAGTCTATCATAAAGACACATGCATGCATATGTTCACTGAAGCACTATTCACAATAACAAAGACATGGAATCAACCTAAATGCCCATCAATGATAGACTGGGTAAAGCAAATGTGGTGCATATGTATTACAGAATACTAAGCAGCCATTAAAAAAGAATGAGATCATGTCTTTTACAGGGACATGGATGGAGCTGAAGGCCATTATCCTTAGCAAACTAATGCAGGAACAGAAAACCAAATACCACATGTTCTCACTTACAAGTGGGAGCTAAATGATGAGAACATATGGACATATAGAAGGGAACAACACACACTGGGGCCTATTGGAGGGTGGAAGGTGGGAGGAGGGCGAGTCCAGGAAACATAAGTAAAGGGTACTAGGTTAAATACCTGGGTGATGAAATAATTTGTATCAAAAACCCCCAAGAAACAAGTTTACCTGCGTAACAAACCTGCACATGTACTGCTGAAAAGTTGAAAAAAAAATAATTTGACTCAAAATATAAGAAAAGAAAAATGAGTAGCATAGACTAAGAAAAGAAAGACAGAAGGGGAAACAGATGGGAATTCCAGGAAGGTGGAACTGCAGGAGCAAGGAATGAAACAGCATGACATACTTGAGAGATACAATGAACAGAACATGGCTGAGAGATAGGATGGGAAGTAGAAACAGAGAAAGCTAGAAAATTATATGATTTTATATAATTTCATATATAATCATTTCTTTAAAATGGGCAAAGGACTTTGAATAAACATTTCTCCAAAGAAGATATACAAATGACCATAAGCACATGAAAAGTTTCTCAACATCACTAATCATTAGGAAATGCAATTCAAAACTATAAGATCTGTCACTTCACACTCATTAGGATTGCTACTAGAAAAACACAGAAAATAAAAAATGTTGGCAAAGATGTAGAGAAATTGGAACATTGTGCACTGTTGGTGGGAGTGCAAAATGGTACAGCTACTGTGGAAAACAGTATGACAGTTCTTCAAGAAATTAAAAATAGAATTACCATATAATCTAACACTTCTACTTCTGGCTATATACCCAAACAAATTGAAAGCAAGTTCTCAAAGAGATATTTGTGTGCTCATGTTCACCGCGGTGTTATTCACAATAGCTAAAATATGGAAGCAAACCAGAGGCCTACGGACTAGTGAACAGAAAAGCAAAATGTGATATATACATATAGAGGAATAGTATTCAGCCTCAAGGAAAGAGGAAATTCTGACATATGCTACAACATGTTAACTTTGAGGGCATTATGCTAAGTGAAATAAGCCAATCATTAAAGACAAATATTGTATGATTCAACTTACATAAAGCATTTAGTCAAAATTACAGAGATAAAATAGAACGGTGGTTGCCAAGGGGATGCAGGTAGGAGAAATGGGGAGTTATTGTTTAATGGGTATAGGTTTCAGTTTTAAAGATAAAAGAGTCGGTGGGCGCGGTGGCTCATGCTTGTAATCACAGCACTTTGGGAGGCTGAAGCGGGTGGATTGCCTGAGGTCAAGAGTTCAAGATCAGGCTAGCTAACACGGTGCAACCCCATCACTATTAAAAATACAAAATAATAGATATTGCTGTGACATATTTTTCAAATGTGATTAACATTTAAATCAGTACACTCTGAGTAAAGCAGATTACTCTTTATAATGTGGGTTGCCATCCAATCTGTCGAAGGCCATAAGAGAAAAGAATGGGATTCTCCACGAAGAAAGGAATTCTGACTACAGATTGCATTTAGACTCAAGACTGCAACATAAGCTCTTTCTTGGTCTCCAGCCTGCCAGCCTGCCCTGCACGTATTTTAGGCTTTCAAGCCCCCACAATCACATGAGCCAGTTCCTTAAAGTCCTCTCTCTCTCTCTCTCTCTCTCTCTCTCTCTCTCTCTCTCTCTGTCAGTCTTTCTCCCTCTCTCTCTCTCTCTCTGGTTCTGTTCTCTGGAGAACTCTAGTACATCTCCTAAATGTGTGTTAGTTTTGCCTGCATTTGAAATACCACATAATTCACCTATTTAAAGTATACAATGCAAAGGTTTTTAATAGTTATACAACATGATCACAATCAATTTTAGTACATTTTTATCACCACGAAAAGAAACCTATACTCATTAGTGATCAATCCTCATATCTCCCAGCTCACCTACTCTCTCACTAATTTACTTTGTCTCTATAGATTTACCTATTTTAGACATTACACATAAATGGAATTCTGCAACATATGATCCCTTGTGATTGGCTTCTTTCACTTCCTATGTTTTCAAGGTTTATTGATGTTGTAGTATGAGTTCTTTATTCCTTTTTAATGCTAAATAATATTCCACTGTATGGACATACCATTTTATATATTCATCAGCTGAGGGACAGACATTCGTGTTGTTTCTGCTTCTGGGTTATTATGAATAAAACTGCTGTATTTGAATTTTATATAAATTAAATGTCTTATATACTCTTCCATAACTAACATTTTGACTATACATTAGATTTTTATGAGATTCATTCAAGTTGTTGATTGAAACTTTATGTATGTTTTACATAATTCCTTTTTAAAAACTGTACTCAACCCACTCAATTTATTTCACAACCACTAACAGGTCCTGGCACTTCATTTAAAAATATTGCTCTAGAATATATACCTGGGATTATAATTGGTGGATCACAGGATTTGTGCATCTCTCCTTTGGTCTACTTTTATGCCAGTTCTTGGCTTTTGTTGCTAATCTGATAGGTGTATTAAGGTATCTTCTTACATCAACTTGCATTTTCTTAATCAATGTGGCTGAACATCAAGTTACATTTGCTGGCCTTTTAATCTGTTTTTCTGTTTATTCTCATTTTTTTATAACCTAAGGAGTGTTTTGTTTTGATTCCTAATTTATTTGTAGGAGTTCTTTATAGATTTTGGGTATCTTTTCTTTCAATTATGTGTTCCAGATGTCTTCCCCTCGCCCCACTCTGTGTCAGAAATTCTTAACTGAGATACAGTTAAATTGCCAAATTTTTCCCATATGGTCTGTGCTTTTTGTGTCTTGTTTAAGAAATCACTATCTTGGGGTCATAAAATATTCTTTTATATTTTCTCCTAGAGATTTAAAAGTGTTTGCCTCCACACCATGTAGCAAATCACACTTTCTCTCCTTCCCTTCTTGCATGTGCAGTGTTACTTCTGTCCACATTTGTATGGGTCTGCTTTCTGGCTCCCTGCTTTGTTTCATTGGTTTTACCTATCCATGTGCCAATGTCACATGCTTGTAATTAGACATATTTACAAGAATTTAAATTTTGTTTAAAACCTTACCTTTATAAGATATTTTATATTTCAGAATTTTAACTTCATAAGAGTTTCTTTCCTTTTGTTCATAAAAAGGGTCTTCATTATTTTTGGCCCTTTATGCCCACATTTCAGAATCAGCTTATCAGGTATTAAGAAAGTCCTTCTTGGGATTTTAATTGGAATTGCTAGAATCTGTAAATAACTTTGGAGGAAACTGCCATCTTTACAATGTTGAATTATTCTCTTTCTTGTATCTTTCTCTGTTCTTGAAACACAGAGAACGGGAAATTGTGTGTGTCGTGTACAAAAAAAAAAAGGAACAAGATATATATGAACATCCTTACAGCCAATGAATGAAAAGCTGATCCAGAATGCTAGACAACATTTTTCAGCGTGGGATCACGTCTCATATAATACTGTGAAAAAGCTTTTTCTTCTTCTTCTTCTTCTTTTTTTTCACACTAGAGATTCACATCACAATTTAATGTTCACATTTCCTCTTGAGACTCTTACTGAATTAATATGTCTCTGGCTAGACATTACAGATTTTTGTAGGAATAAAATGGTCTGGCTCAGGATATCATTGGGAAATGAGGTCAGCAAGTGCCAGATTACAATGTATTTTATTAAATCCAATATACTTGGGGGGATTTTATTCATTGTTTCTTATCTAGCCTTTTTTCTCACTACTTTGGTTCTCTAATAGAGTGAGCTATTGAAGCATTTACAAAGGGAGAAATCCTCCAGGCTGCCAGACACTGAAACTCTCCTCTATTCTCTAGGGGATTTCACTCTAGATTGTCACAACAGCCATTTGATTCTGCACTGAAAATACTAGGTTGTCTAAGTGTTCCCAAATCCTTTGTGTTCACTCTTAGCAATTCCCAATCACCAAGACTTAAGTTTCCATTGCTTAACAGGGAAGCTAAGAGACACTCCCTTTTCATTCTTCATCTCTTTTAAATAGACAAGGACATTAAAAGTCAGAAGTATGTAATATTTATACCTGAATCTTTCATGCTTTTTTAAGCAACAGTATTTAATCTATTTGCCAAAAGATGGCATTTATCTGTTGCTTTTTTGGTTTATGGTTCTTTCTTCATCCTTCTAGTTTTTCCTATCTCCAATTTTTTTTTTTTCTTGAACATAAGCTGAAATTCTTCCCCTGAAGATGTTTGAGGCTGGTTCACACAGTCCCTAATCCCACTGGAAATCCTTAATGATTTATATAATTTTTCCCCTACTCAGATTAGCAACAAAATACTCTTAATGCTTCTAAAAATGCCATCATATGAACTAATTTGGATCTTTAGGAGTCAGAGAGATTTATTCACTTCCAATCACTTGAATCAGTGTCAGTGTTTCATGCTTCAATGGCCCTATTAATTTCAGTGCCATTTTCTTCTTTCAGGTTTAGTAGCTGCTTTGTGGAGGCAAAGGTTCATTCAAATGTAATATATTTGAGGGCAATATATGAATCTTCATGTGTGGCTTTACATATTCAATAATAGATGCCCTTCTTTTCCTGTGTGTGATATGTTGTTTCTTTTGATGCATTCAAGCTTTTCTCTTTATCTTTTTGACTTTCAATAGTTTGATTACAATGTAGAATTCTTTGTGTTTATTTTAGTTGTTGTATATTTAGCATTTTGTACTGGCAAATGTTTTTCATTAAATTTGGGGAAATTTTGGCCACTCTTTCTTCAACAGTTTTTTTCTGTCCCTTGTTTTTTTTTCTACTTCTGTTATTTACATGCAGGTTGAATCAAATCTCTGTGGATCTATTCACTTTTTAAAGATAATTTTCCTATTTGTTGTTTACTTTTAATAATTTCTATTACTTCAAACTGTACTACAAAGCTACAGTAATCAAAACAGCATGGTACTGGTACCAAAACAGAGATATAGACCAATGGAACAGAACAGACACCTCCGAGGCAACACAACACATCTACAACTATCCAATCTTTGACAAACCTGACAAAAACAAACAATGGGGAAAGGAGTCCCTGTTTAATAAATGGTGTTGGGAAAACTGGCTAGCCATGTGCAGAAAGCAGAAACTGGACCCCTTCCTGACACCGTACACTAAAATTAACTCCAGATGGATTAAAGACTTAAACATAAGGCCTAACACCATAAAAATCCTAGAAGAAAATCTAGGCAAAACCATTCAGGACATAGGCGTAG
>PVKV010012417.1:0-65766 GCA_004027835.1 Alouatta palliata | reverse complement strand
AAGCAATTCTCCTGCCTCAGCCTCCCGAGTAGCTGGGACTACAGGCACGTGCCACCATGCCCAGCTAATTTTTGTATTTTTAGTAGAGACGGGGTTTCACCATGTTGACCAGGATGGTCTCGATCTCTTGACCTCGTGATCCACCCGCCTCGGCCTCCCAAAGTGCTGGGATTACAGGTGTGAGCCACCGCGCCCGGCACCTTGTCGATTTTTTTAGTCGTGTTTGGAAATTAATTTTTTTCTTAATTCTCTGTAGTCAGAGAACATGCTGTGTTTGATTTCAGACCTTAGAAATTTTTTGAGGTTTGCTTAACAGATGAACATAGGGTTTGTTTTGATTAGAGCTTCATGTGCATTCCCAAAGAATATGTACTTTGTGATTCTGTATGTTCTCAAATATTCTATATCCTTTCTCTACCTATATCCTTGCTGACTCTTTGTCATCTTGTTCTGTTAGTTACTGAGAAAAATATGCTTTTTAAATCTTCTCACTAGTTTTGTGGATTTCTCTGTTTGGTCCTGCATAAAAACAAAACAACTCTTTCTAAGAACTGAATGGTCAATGTGGGCAGTGGTAGAGGGTAATATAGGATCCAGGATAAAGATGGCAGAAAGTTGCTACAGTAAGATCACACGCTGATGAGAATGGCCCATCAGAGAGGGAGATGTTGGTGCTTTAGAGGAGAGTGGAAAAAGCCAGGTCATCCAAGTCTTTTTTTTGAGATGGAGTTTTTGTTCTCATTGCCCAGGATGGAGTGCAATGACACAATGTCACTTCACTGCAACCTCTGCCTCCCAGGTTCAAGCGATTCTCCTGCCTCAGCCTCCTGAGTAGCTGGGATTACAGGCATGCGCCACCATGCCCAGCTAATATGCTATTTTTAGTAGAAATGTGGTTTCTCCATGTTGGTCAGTCTGGTCTTGAACTCGTGACCCCAGATGATCTGCCCTCCTCGGCCTTCCAAAGTGCTGGAATTACAGGCATGAGCCACCATGCCCAGCCATCCAAGTCTTAAGTAGAACTGAGATGGGATCCAGAAGAAAAACTTATCCTCCGTAACAGGGGTCAAAGAGGAGAAACAGATGCAGACACAGGTGGACTTATAGGATAAGCCACAGCAGGATGCGTGGGCTCTCTCTGCACCAAAGCCTTTACCTTTTGACCCAGACTTTCCTGGGAGTTATCCCAAGGAAATTATCTAGCACTGACTTCAAATGCTGTTCAAGACTATTTAAACAACATTGTTTATAGTAGCAATAAGATAAAATAAACATCTACAATAAGATATAATTACAAGAATAACGGCAAACTCATACAACTGAATACTTTGCAGCCATTCAAAATAATAACACAGATATTTATTTCTAGACATAAAAAATGACTGCTCTATATCATTAGTGGAGGAAGTATAAGATATAAATACAGACATAGATGCAGTTATAGGTAGAAATACAGACGAAGATTAAAAGATACCAAAGTGATAATGGCTGTTCTGGTTTATCTAAGCTAAGTCACAAACCACCCAGTATTTAGTGGTTTAAACAACATCTATTTTGCTGAAGACTCTGCAGTAGGAGCAGGGCTCAGCAGGTCCAGCAGGTCCCTCTACATTTGACACCAGCTTGGGTGGCTTGAAGGCTGAAGTCCATAACCATCTGAAGTCACTCACTCATGAGGCTGGTTCCTGGGCTTCAAACAACGGGAGGTGGGAAGAGCCAGGGCTCCTCGGACACCTCTCTCTAGCTCTATGGAGTCTTGCCTGCGCTCTCTCCAGCATGGCAGCTTTAGGGTAGCTGGAATTCTTACACATAGGCTCAGGCCTCCCAAGGGTGAATCTGAAAGAGAGAAAGCCAGGTGAAAGCTATATTATCTTTTATGACCTATTCTTAAAAGTCACTGAGCATTTGCCAGACACGGTGGCTCACATCACACCTGTAATCCCAGCACTTTGGGAGGCCGAGGCGGGCAGATCACCCAATGTTGGGAGTTCAAGACCAACATGGAGAAAACCCATCTCTACTAAAAATACAAAATTAGCTGGGTGTGGTGGCACATGCCTATAATCCCAGCTACTCAGGAAGCCGAGGCAGGAGAATCACTTGAACCCAGGAGGCAGAGGTTGCCGTGAGCCAAGATTGTGCCATTGCACCCCAGCCTGGGCAACAAGAGCAAAACTCTATCTCCACAAAAAAAAAAAAAAAAAAAAAAGTCACAGAGTATCCCTTCTGCTACAATATTGATTGAGACAATTACAAAGTTCTACTCAAAGAGGAAGCGCCAATGTCACATTGTAATAACATGTGGGACAGAGCATATATTGGTGGAGCTCTTTCGGAAAATACAGTCTGCCAAAGTCCAAGCTATGAACACAGTGATCCAAATCCCTCCTAATGCAAAATACACTCGCCAACTCCCTGGAAACCTCCAATTCTCATCTGATTACTGCATCAGCTTGAAAGCCAAGATCTCATCATCTGAAGCTTTTACAGGTGTGGACAGTTTCTCAGGTGCAATTCCTTTAATATATTTCTTCTAAAGCTGCAGACCTATGAGTGAAGAGGCAAGCTTTCTTCCCTCCATCACACCACACGCAATAGTGGCACAGGCACTCAATAACCATTATAGAGCCTAGTCCCTCCCATATTAAAATGAGGGAAATAGGAAGCACACCACATTCCCAGTCCACAGAAATTCTGAAATCCAGACTGGGCACAGTGGCTCACGCCTGTAATCCCAGCACTTTGGGAGGCCATGGTGGGTGAATCATGACATCAGTTGGAGACCAGCCTGGCCAACATAGTGAAACCCTGTCTCTACTAAAACTGCAAAAATTAGCCAGGTGTGGTGGCATACAACTGTAATCCCAGCTACTTGGGAGGCAGAGGCAGGAGAATCACTTGAACCTGGGAGGTGGAGTTTGCAGTGAGACAAGATTGTGCCACAGCACTCCAGCCTGGTCGACAGAGTGAGTCTGTCTCAAAACAAAACAAAACAAAACAAATAAACAAACAAAAAAAAAAAACAGAAAAAACGAAAGAAAAAGAAAAGAAAAGAAATTCTGAAATCCACCATGGCACATGTGGCCAGTTCCTTCAGGATGCAGTTCCACTGCCTGGAATGATTCTCTGCAGCTCTTGGTTCCACCCTCCGGGCTCTTGGTCTGTTTCTGTATTAGCTTTCCTTTTCCATAGGAGCCAAGATTTGCACCTGAATGGTTTTTTTTTTGCTTGCTTCCCGCCTATGGTATTTCAAGGGTTCAAAAACTCCTTTTCATTTGTGTACTCCAGCTTGATGACTGTCTGTCATATGGATTAAAGGAGACAATTCATGTAAAGCTCCTAGAGCAGGGCCTGGCTCCTAGTTAGTCCTGTACAACTGCTTATCCTTAATATTACAGGAGTGCTGGTGAGAAGGGAGGAGGGAAGAGGAAGGAAGGAAGGAAGGAAAGAAGGAAAGAAGGAAGGAAGGAAGAAAGGAAGGAAGGAAGGGAGGGAGGGAGGGAAAGAGAAGGAAGGAGGGAGGGAAGGAAGGAAAGAAGGCAAGGCAGGAAGGAGGGAGAGAGAAAGAGGGAAGAATAAGCGAGGAAGGGAGGGAAGGAAGGAATGAAAGAAGGGAGGAGGGAAGGAGCAAAGGAAAGAAGGAAGGAAGATAAGAAGAAAGGAGGGAGGGAGGGAGGGAAGAAATGAAAGAAGGAAGGAGGGAAGAAAAGAGGGAAGGAAGACAGGAGCAGACACAGGGTCTTTTGGACAGGGTAGCTGATGGGTTTGTTGGGGGACCCTGCTTGTTGGGACGCCTGGGGCCAGGGTTTTGCCCTGCACCTGGCTCCAGGGAATGCCAGGTGGCTGTAGGCATAGGGCTGGGGCTGCTCTCATCATCCCAGCTTTTCACCTTTGAGGTTTTAATTAGAAAAGAGATGTCACCAGGGTGTGAGTGCGTTACAAGGGCAGGTGCGGGGGAGGCTGATGACTGAGAGAACAGCAACATGGACAGGGTGGCGGAGAGCCCGACATGGGGCAGGGGGTGAGGAGGCACAAGGGGGGGTGGCCTTGCTGTCAGTCCTCCAGGCACTGGGGCTAGCAATGGGGACATTTCACTTGGGGAAGAGAAAACTTAGGGATGCGGCTGCTACATGTCTGCATTTGGGGGACTTTGCTGGAACAAACACCAATTCATGCCTTGAGGGTGTGAGCGAGGACCCCCAGCTGCACCCTGGCACGCCCTTCTCCTCTCTCTCTCCACAGTCTCCGTGGACAAGCTGGGGCAGCTACCAGCCCTGCCTCATGGAATAACAACTGTCCTTCCTCAGAGCACCTTCGGCTCACCCAGGACCTCTTCATTCCTGCTGTTGTTAGGGCCAGAGGGGCCTTTGGGCTCAGCTGATGCCTGTTGCCTGCAAGGGCACAGCTGCCATAATCAGTGCCTGGTAGAGAGTTGGTGCTCAAAAAGTATTTGTAGAGCGAGGGTAGGAGGAGATGAATGAAGAAGGGAGTGACCCTCTCCTTAACCCTCAGCTTGCAGAAACTCGTGATTTTCTAAAACCCTCTTTATCAGAGCCATTTGGACCACAGCAACTTCATCTTGAATGAGGGCTGGGTAGCATGAGGCTGAGACCTACTGGACTGCATTCCCAGGAGGTTAAGGCAGTCTAAGTCACAGGATGAGATAGGAGGTTGGCCCAAGATACAGATTATAAAGACCTTGCTGATAAAACAAGCTGGAGTAAAGAAGCTGGCTAAACCGACCAAAACCAAGATGGCGATGAGAGCAACCTCGGGTCATCCTCACTGCTACGCTCCCACCAGAGCCGTGACAGTTTACAAACGCCATGGCAACGTCAGGAAGTTACCCTGGATGGTCTAAAAGGGGACGCATGAATAATCCACCCCTTGTTTAGCATATCATCAAGAAATAACCATAAAAATGATTAACGAGCGGCCCTCAGGCTGCTCCGCCTGTGGGGCAGCCATTGTTTCACTCCTTTGCTTTCCTAATAAATAAACTTCCTTTCACTTTATGGACTTGCCAAGGATTCTTTTCTGCGTGAAATCCAAGGACCCTGTCTTGGGGTCCGGATCGGGACGCCTTTCCAGTAACATCTCCATACTCCCTCTGTAGGACACATGAACCTGAGACAGGGAAGTCCCTCCTCTTTATTGTGTCTGAATGAGAAATAGCCCAGTATCTTCCCCTTTGTGTGCTCTTTCAAGACTCATGAGCCCTTTCGAGAAATCCTAACTACTGCTAAAATTGCACTGGGGCTCCGAAAATGATACCCCAAAATATGGAACTAAAGAAGCAGCTTCAGTTCCTTTGAAGAAGCTTCAAAATCTTGCCTGGAGCTTCCCCTCCCTCCCTGTCTCTCTCACTTTTTCCAAAACCCCAGAAGGTGCTCTTTTTGGCATTTCCATATCTGACTAAGGAAACTTCTTTCCAAAAGAAATGCTGTTGTCTGGAGGCTCCCTTCACAGGTATCTCATCAAATAACCAGAAAAGAAAGATTAACCGCCTGAGAAGAGATTGGGAGTCCACCACCTCCAGACAGAATTTTCATCCACTTTTCTAAGGGCAACTCCAAGAGATGGGGGGGCAGGGTGGTTATCTGCATAATAAGAAATCCTTTGTTCACAGTGACTTTCCGTCGCTCACTTTCACACCACTTACCCAGAGAGGAAATTTGCCCCAGACCATTTTGTTCTTAGGGTACATTCATTTTCCCAGAAAGTCATTTACTCCTATGCCCCTCATTCTCCCCTCCCCTATTAAGAAATATATGCCGGCAAGGCATCTGGACCTCACTGGGTTCCTGGTTAATCATTCTCCTGCCGTTCTGCTGCACTACGCACATGAAATTAATTTGTATGTTTTGTTCCCCTATTAATCTGTCTATTAGCAGTTCATTTTCTTTTTTCCTTTTTTTTTTTTTTTTTTTGAGACAGAGTCTTGCTTCTTCACCCATGCTGGAGTGCAGTGGCTTGATCTCGGCTCACTGCAACCTCCGCTTCCCAGGTTCAAGTGATTCTCCTGCCTCAGCCTCCAGAGCAGCTGAGATTACAGGCACATGCCACCACGCCCAGTTAATTTTTATATTTTTAGTAGAGACAGGTTTTCACTTGTTGGTCAGGCTGATCTCAAGCTCCTGACTTCAGGTGATCTACCTGCCTCAGTCTCCCAAAGTGCTGGGATTACAGGCGTGAGTAGCCACACTTGGCCTTAGCAGTTCATTTTCAACAAAAGTTCAGAGGGCAGAGTTAAGAAAGGAAGCTTTCTCTTGGCACCCAAAATTGTCAATAGAAACCCTATTTAGGAATCGCTCTGAGGGGAGCCTGATGGGGTTTGTAGGGCAGAGGTGGAGCTGCCTCCAGAAAAGGGCCTGAAGCCAGAAGCACAGCAGAGGAGAGGGTTACTGGTGCCCCAGATGGCCGGACAATTCAGGCGATCCCACTGCCCTGCTTCATCCGTGCAACATGCCCGTCCCAGTCTTAGCCCTTTCACTGAGCTCCCATTCAGCCCTGCAGCTGGGCCACTTCACCAGCCTTCAGTTTGACCCCAGGGGCAAAGAGGAATCAATTTGCGCAGAGAACTGGAATGAAAGAGATTTCAATTGACCTTTGAATGGGATTTTAATTTGCTTTATTCCAGCCAAAGGGGCCTCATGAAAAGACCCTTGAGACTGCTTTTATCCACTAATGTGTGCATTAGTGCAGCAACCTGGGCCAAGGTCTGGGTGCCTCAGAGCAGAGCAGGGAGGGCCAGAGTCCATGCCCCTCCCTAGAGCAGATTTCCAGCACCCTCAGGGCCCAAAGCAGAGTCAAGAATGGAAGAAGGGCCAGGGTAACATGGCAGAACTCCATCTCTATAAATACCTCTGTATTTGTTTGTGTGTATATACATATACACATACACATACACACACAAATTAGCCAGGCGTGGTAGTGAACGCCTGTAGTCCCAGTGTCCCAGCTCCTCAGGAGGCTGAGGTGGGAGGATCCGTTGAACCCAGGAGGTAGAGGCTGCAGTGAGCCAGGATCACTCCACTGCACTCCAGCCTGGGCAACAGAGCCAGACACTGCCTCAAAAAAAAAAAAAAAAAAAAAAGAGTAGGGGGAAAAAGCAATGGGAGGGGGTGAGGTGACCTGGGTTCTAGCCCAGCTCTGGTGCTAGCAGACTCAGGGACCTGGGCCAGTCACCCCCCACCCCTACCTCACCTCTGGGCCTCAGCTTCCTCATATTAACAATGGGGGCAGGGAGGATGTGGTCCCGTTCAGGTCTGTCATTCTATGGTTTTAAGCTCAGATCTAGAGTCAAGCTCTGTGATTAAAAAAAAAAAAAAAAAGTCTTACAGAATGTGTCCCCTAATGGGCACAGCAGAGCCCTCTGGGCTGAGGAGCTAAGTTCTGTCCCTCTGTCTCTCGGGCCTTTCTTGTGTCCTGTTTCTCTCTGAGAATCTGCTTCAGTCTCCACACATGGGGAGGAGGGGGTAGTTCTCTGTTCTGTTCACTCAGAATCCCAGTGGAAACCAATGGGGTTACTAATGACCAGCACACCTGCTGCAGGCAGCCACCCACGGGGGCCAGGTGGCCTGTAGATAGCCAGCACTAGTCAAAGAGCCCTGTGCAAACACTCCTCTACACAGGGCTGGTTCCGTGCGACCCACCAGCATAGAGGCCTGTAAGTTTGTGTGCACAGACCTGCATTAGCAATGGCAGATTCTCTCTTATCCTGAGCTTATTATACCTGGGGGTATTGCCATGTAGAGCCACATGTATTATTTTAGAACCACTCCCTTATCTCAAGCCCTTTTTTCACACTGAATACTTGCTCCTCTGCAATCCAAGTAGACTTCCTGGAAGTAGTATCTTTGCTAAAGATGTTGTGGACATAGCAGACACACCAGGCTCTGCTAGATGACGTCCTTGCTGCCGCTCTTTCCAGACAGAGCTCAGGTGCCAGCAGCTACCATTCTGACTCAGCGGTGACCATAATGGTCCTTTTGTAGGGGACACGCCTTTGTTAGGGCCTTGAGCATAACTGCTGCTTTTCCAGAAGAATGCAGAGTTCTCCAGCCAGCAGTTGAGGTAGGGAGAGTGACGTGGTGGCTAGGAAGGACGCCACTAATGCACATCCATTAGTGAACGCATCACGCAGCGGCATTCAGAAGCTTCTGAGCGATCCTCCTTCCACCAGACCCAACAATGGCTACGTGGAGGGGGCTTGAAGTAGCCTTTTTACAGGCATTCAGCTCAGTCCCCTTCCTGAGCCATGCCTGTTAGGTGCCCGTCTTCCATTTCCTTGCCTGCTGCTCAAAGGAATGGAGCAACCAGGAGAGCGAATCCAAGCAGCCACCTGCGGCCCGGAGAGCCCTCACTGTGCCCTCAGTCCCATTGCCCTGGGAGAGGGACACCAGGCTGGGCACAGCCGGTGCACAGTGACCTGCTATGCAGCAGCTCAAAGAATCCATGGCTCTGTGTGTGTCTGTGCGTGAGCATCCGTGTGTGTGTGCGTGTGTGTGTGCGTGTGTGTGTGAAGAGTGCAAGGACCCTTGAAAGGGGTTTGAAAGGTAGTTTGGTTTGTGTTTTGTTTTGTTTGAGACACAGTTTTGCTCTTATTGTCCAAGCCGGAATACAATGTCGTAATCTCAGCTTGGCACGATCTCAGCTCACTGCAACCTCCACCTCCCGGGTTCAAGTGGTTCTCCTGCCTCAGCCTCCCAAGTAGCTGGGATTACAGGCATGCACCACCATGCCCAGCTAATTTTGTATATTTAGTACAGACGATGTTTCTCCATGTTGGTCAGGCTGGTCTCAAACTCTCGACCTCAGGTGATCCACCCGCCTCAGCCTCCCAAAGTGCTGGGATTACAGGCATGGACCACCGTGCCCAGCCAATTTGGTTTGTTTTTAACACACTGTCCAAAAGCTTTAGTCCAGTTGAAAGTGATTCCTTTCCCAACATCCCCCTGGGCAGCTGTCCGTGGTGCCAGTGAGGGGCTGGGGCTGGAGCCTTTGGCACACCCCATGGGGGAAATGCTTCCAGACCAGGTCTAATCTGCCTGAGAAGGCCAATCTCTGATTAAAACTTACAAATCTCCAAGTATGTGCCAGGCACTGACTAGGAAGCTGCATTCAGCAGAGAACAAGACACAGGCCCTGTCCTCCTGGGGCTTCTATTCTGGCAAAGGGAGAGAGGGAATAAGCACAGGTGAACATGCGCTAAGTCTGATGATGATCCATGCTTAGCGTTAGTAGGGATGAGTGGAGCAGGGGTTGGTTAGGGAAGGCCTCTATGATAAGCTGACACCAGAACAGAGACCTAGAGGAAGTGAGGGAGAAAATCATTCAGATTCTGGAGCAAAAGCACTCCAGGGAGGAGAGACAGCAAGCACAAAGCTCGGAGGAGGTTGCAACTCTTGCATGTTTGAGTAACATCAAGCATGTGGCTGCTGGACCAGTGGTCCACAGGTGCTGGAGATGGAGCAGCAGGGGTGCAGAGCTCTGCGGTGCCTCTGAAGGTCTGGGCTTTTACTCTGAGCAAGATGGGAACAGCTTGTGCTGTGCTGGACAGAGAAGTGGCCCCATCTGATCATCTTCTCAGGGTCATGTGGCTGCGGGGTTTAGGACAGACCGAGGGAGGGAACCCAGCCAGGAGACCGCTGAAGACACCCAGGGAGCAGGTGATGGTGACGTGGATCAGGGTGGATGCAGACAAGAAAGGAAGGGCTAGAGTCAGACACACTGTGAAGGTACAGCCTGCTGAATTTGTTAAGGGATTGAATGACAAGTATGAAATAAAGAGTCTAGAATAAATCCACGTTTTTGGCCTGAGTAATTGGAAAGACAAAGTTTCCATTACTGCTATGAGAAAGACTGAGAGAAGAGCATGTTTTGGGGGCCAGACTTGGAGCTCTGTTTTGGACGTGTTGATTTGAGTTCCTGTTAGACAACCAGTGAAGGTCAAGGAGGTGGTGAGATTTCTAAGTCTGGAGTGCAGGAAAGAAACAGGCTCAAACCACAGATGTGAGTGTGGAAGTCATCAGTGTATACATAACACTGGAAGCCAAAATACAGGAATTCAATGAGATCTTAAAAAAAAATTCCCAAAGGATTTTTTTTCTTTTCTTTCTTTCTTTCTTTCTTTTTTTTTTTTTTATAAGGAGTTTTGCTCTTGTCACCCAGGCTAAAGTGCAATGGTGCTGTCTTGGCTCACTGCAACCTCTGCCTCCCAGGTTCAAGTGATTCTCCTGCCTCAGCCTCCCAAGTAGCTGGGACTATAGGCACGCACCACCACACCCAGCTAATTTTGTATTTTTAGTAGGGATGGGGTTTCACCATGTTGGCCAGGCTGGTCTCAAATTCCTGAACTCAGGTAATCTACCTGCCTCGGCCTCCCAGAGTGCTGGGTTTATAAGCATGAGCCACTGCACCCCGCCTCAAAGATTTTTTTTTTTTAATTGACAAATTCATTCTAATATTCATCCAGAATAATACATTTTTTTAAGCCAAAAAAATTCTGAAAAGAAAAATGACATCTGACCTCCCACTAGATGTCTTGCCTTGAGGGTTTGGGCTTGATGTTCTGTCTCTGACTGCAGCAATGGTTGAAAGAGAACCCTGGAGTTTCCAGGATCCAGCTGACACCCTCCCACTGGGGCAAGCTTGTTCAGGGCTCACACACCTACTCATACATAGATTCCTGCTCTCACTTGCATCTTGTTCTTCTCAGATTCCTTATTTTCTTGCCAATTTGGCAATGCATATTTTTAATGGTTTAAATATATTGTTTTAAGCTGGGCGCGATGGCTCACACCTGTAATTCCAACACTTTGGGAGGCCAAGGCGGGTGGATCACCTGAGGTCAGGAGTTTGAGACCAGCCTGGCTAACATGGTGAAACCCTGTTTCTACTAAAAATACAAAAAATTAGCCAGGCGTGGTGGCTCATGTCTGTAATCCTAGCTACTTGGGAGGCTGAGGCAGGAGAATTGGTTGAACCCGGGAGGCAGAGGCTGCCCAGGCTGGAGTGCAGTGGCACAATCTTGTCAGTGAGCCGAGATTGTGCCACTGCACTCCAGCCTGGGCAACAAAGCAAAACTCCATCTCAAAAGTAATTAATTCATTAATTGTTTTAAGGTTTTCAGTCATATTCATTGGGAAGGGATTTGAAGGTGCCTTGCCTGCCATACTGATGGACATACATTCTGGCCAGGATGCACATTTCTTTTTGCAAATATGTTTATTGTTTGTTCAGAGGCATTTCTAAACAACTATTTTTGAGACTTTTATACTTCTGAACTCCATGTAAAAACGACTTGCTTACAGTATATTTTAAAGACATCATTGATTCCAACAACACAGCTCTTTTCAGCCAGGAAAGAACCTTGTCTATGCAAACAAAACGATCTGGTCACACGTGTTATTCTGGAACAATCTTTTTGATTTTTCTTCCTACCAAAGCACTGTGGGTTCCTCTACATTCTTCCTTCAGTGCATGTCAATTGGGTGGTTACATCTGAGGATGCTTCTGTGTGCAGGGAAGATTCTCATTTTGATTTTGATCAGTATTCAGGGCATTACAATCTGGGTTTCTTCAAGCCTTTATAGACACAACTTCAGAACTTAAATTTACTCAATCTTGAATAAAGGGTCAACTAGCATATAAACATGGTAAATCAAGTCTCCCAGGCATGGAACTCCATTTGACCTTCATTAAGTTTTCTTAGACACTTCATGCTACATTTGTAAATATAACATACCTGATTCTGTTAAACACTCCACACATGAAGCTTCAGCAAATCTAGCAAGCAAAATTCTTCTAAACTCTTAAGCAACTCTGAAAGGCTGATAAATCAATTATATTAAATTCAACTTCCTTAAGGGTTAGAAACAACTTTTTTTTTTTTTTTTTTGAGACGGAGTTTCGCTCTTGTTACCCAGGCTGGAGTGCAGTGGCGCGATCTCGGCTCACCGCAACCTCTGCCTCCTGGGTTCCAGCAATTCTCCTGCCTCAGCCTCCCGAGTAGCTGGGACTACAGGCATGCACCACCATGCCCAGCTAATTTTTGTATTTTTGGTAGAGACGGGGTTTCACCATGTTGACCAGGATGGTCTCGATCTCTTGATCCACCGGCCTCGGCCTCCCAAAGTGCTGGGATTATAAGCGTGAGCCACCGCGCCCGGCCAGAAACAACTTTTTTAAAAAAACATCATGTACATGAAGAAACACATCTGCATTAACAGAACTTTTTAAAGAGTATCAGTATCATATGTTCCAGTTATCTGGAACTCCTGACCTCCAGAGATCCTCCCTTCTTGGTCTCCCAAAGCGCTGGGATTCCAGGTGTGAGCCACCACACCTGGCCATGTTCCAGTTATCTACAGCTGCTTAACAAATCATCCCAAAGTTTTATTTTATTTTATTTTATTTATTTATTTATTTTGAGACAGAGTCTTGCTCTGTCACGCAGGCCAAATTGCAATGGTGTGATCTTGGCTCTCTGCAACCTCCACCCCCCAGGTTCAAGCGATTCTCCTGCCTCCACCTCCTGAGTAGCTGGAATTACAGGTGTGCGCCACCACGCTCGGCTAATTTTTGTATTTTTAGTAGAGACAGGAGTTTCACCATGTTGGTCAGTCTGGTTCATCCCAAATGTAATGGCATCAAACAATAACCAATTTATCGTGCTCGTGAAATTTCTGGATATCAGGAATTTAGACAACACAGCAGAGATGGTGTGTGTTTGCTCCACAGAGTCTCGGACTTCAGCTGAGTGCTCTTGCATGACTGGAAATAATTCAAACATCTGAGAATTGGGGCTGGGCACAGTGGCTCACACCCATAATTCCAGCAGTTTGGGAGGCTGAGGTGGGAGGATCTCTTGAAGCCAGGAGTTTGAGACCAGCCTGGGCAACATGGTGCAACCCCATCTCTACTAAAAATACAAAAATTAGCCGGCTGTGGTGGTGTACTCCTATAATCCCAGCTACTTGGGAGGCTGAGGCAGCAGAATCACTTGAACCAGGGAGATGAAGGTTGCAGTGAGCCAAGATCATGCCACTGCCCTCCAGCCTGGGTGACAGAGCAAGACTCTGTTTCCAAAAAAAAGAAGAAAAAGAAAAATACTTTGAATGAATAATAAATAAACAAAAAGCTCCCTCCCTTACATTCTGCCACAGGATCTGAAACTCCCATATCCCAAAATAACCCATTAGGTTAAGGCCTTGTCCTAAAGAATCAAGTAGCAGGCTTTGAGGTGACCATGCACATGTCCCATCTATTCATGCTTTCGACTTTGCCATGAAGGTCATTCTCCAGAAACGTACCTCTGTGAACAGGTGCCACCACATGAGAAGGGTGTGTGGTCATTTATAGGCAACAGGCATGACAGAAAGATCAAAGACCTCGGCAGAGAAGGGCATCTCTACCTTAAGAATCCTGATGCTGGGTGTGGTGGCTCATACCTGTAATCCCAGCATCTTGGGAGGCCGTGCAGGGTGGATCACAAAGTCAGGAGTTCGAGAGCAGCCTGGCCAAGATGGTGAAACCCCGTCTTTACTAAAAATACAAAACTTAGCCCAGCACCTGTAATCCCAGCTACTCGGGAGGCTGAGGCCAGAGAACTGCTTGAACCCAAGAGGCAGAGATTTCAATGAGCCGATATCGCGCCACTGCACTCTAGCCTGGGTGGCAAAGCAAGACTCCATCTCAAAAAAAAAAAAAAAAAAAAAAAAAGAGAACCCTAAACTGTGATGTGTGCAATTACAGCCCCTTGAAATGCTTTTATGCATGACCTTGAAGAGAGGCTGCCAGGTGATGTTAGCTTTCAAGGTTGCAAGTGACACTAAGCACTGCAGGAGAATTAAATGAGCGAAATTCCGAGTTGCCACCGACAGATGGCCTTGTGGGGAGGTGGGTGAGGCAGAGGGAAAGTGTGAAAGGAACATTGAGGCAAAGTGCAAGGCCACGTATTTCCCACAGACCAGGCTCTCTGCTAAGCCCCAGCTAAAAAGGGGTCAGAAAGACAGTCTGTTCCCTAACAGGTGGGATGGTTAGAGAGCTCAGGGAGACCAGAGCACAAGAAGGGTGTCAGATCACAGAGCAGAGCCAGGAGCACCCAGCCTCAGGAGCCCTGGCCAGTGCACCCCACACAGCACAGACACAACGGGAAAACAAGCCCACCACTGGATAACCATTTCCCAACACTCAGATCCACTCAGGTTGTTAACTGTGCTCATATCCAGAGTTCGGAAAGATGCAAAGAAACTGACGCTCTCGTTCATGGCTCAGGGAATGTAAATTGAAACAGTTTTATTGAAGAGCAATTTGGATTTGTGTATTCATATGTTCTTTTTTTTTTTCTTTTTGTCTTGCTCTGTTGTACAGGCTGGAGTGCTGTGACACAGTCTTGGCTCACTGCAGTCTCTGTCTCCTGGATTCAAGCAATTTTCCTGCCTGAGACTCCTGAGTAGTGGGAATAGGCACCCACCACTACACCTGGTTAATTTTTGTATTTTTAGTAGAAGCAGGGTTTCACCATGTTAACCAGGCTAGTCTGGAACTCCTGACCTCAAGTGATCTGCCTGCCTCAGCCTCCCAAAGTGCTGGGATTACAGGCGTGAGACACTGTGCCCAGCCATGTGTCCATATTTTCAATGGCCCATTACCCCAGGTATCCCAGTTTTAGAACCTGATCTTAAGAAAATGCATGATTAGGCCGGGTACAGTGGCTCACGTCTGTAATCCCAACACTATGGGAGGCTGCGGTGGGTGGATCACGAGGTCAAGAGATCGAGACTATCCTGGCCAACATGGTAAAATCCCACCCCTTCTAAAAATACAAAAATTAACAGACCATGGTGGCGCACGCCTGTAGTTCCAGCTACTCCAGAGGCTGAGGCTGGAGAATCGCTTGAACCTAGGAGGCAGAGGTTGCAGTGAGCCGAGATCACGCCATTGTAACAAAGCGTGACACTGTAACACGCCACTGCACTCCAGCCTCGTAACAGAGCAAGCCTGTGTCTCAAAAACAAACAAACAAACAAAAATAGAAAAAGAAAATACATGATTAAGAATATAGGTAGAAGGGTTTTTGTATTTGTAAAAGAAAAATTGGGCTAGGTGCAGTGGCTCATGCCTGTAACCCCAACACTTTGGGAGGCCAAGGTGAGAGGATCACTTGAGGCCAGGAGTTTGAGAGCCTGGGCAGCATAGGGAGACCTCCATCTCTACAAAAAATAAAAAAATTAACCAGGCATGGTGCACACACCTGTGGTCCCAGGTACTTGGGAGGCTGAGGTGGGGGAATTGCTTGAGCCCACAGTGCACCACGATCATTCCACTGCACTCCAGCCTGGGTGACAGAGCAAGACCTCATCTCTAAAAATAGTAATAGTAATAATGATAATTAATTAATTTTTTAAAAGGAAAAAAGGAAACAACATATCCACAACCTGGAGATTGGTTTAATAAATCATGGTGCTTACATTTGCCTGACTGTAGCCCCAGGAGAGCAGACAGTGAGTCTGTTTCATTAACGCTCTACACCTACCACATAGGACAGTGTCCAGCACAGAGTGGGCATTTGTTCAAAGGAGGAAGGCAGGACCAAGTGAACACAGAGAAAAGCAATGTTATGTGCATTTTAAAGGAATGGCACTGAGCTCTAGTACTAATGAGGAGAGTTACCTACAGTATATTGTTGAATAGAAAATACAGGTCATAGCTGGGCATGGTGGCTCAGACCTGTAATTCCAGTACTTTGGGAGGCCAAGGTGGGCAGATCACGAAGTCAGGAGTTCAAAACCAGCCTGACCCACATGGAGAAACCCCCATAATTTTCTACTAAAAATACAAAATTAGCTGGGCATGGTGGCACATGCCTATAATCCCAGCTACTCCAGAGGCTGAGGAAGAAGAATAGCTTGAACCTAGGAGGCAGGGCAGAGGTTACTGTGAGCTGAAACCACACCATTGAATTTCAGCCTGGGCAACAAGAGTAAAACTCTGTCTTAAAAAAAAAAAAAAAATACAGGTCACAACACAGCATGATGTACATGCATTTGTTTAAGCCTAGAAGAATTTACATGAAAATCAAATTCAAAGGGTTGGGAAAGGATACTTTTGAGGTATTAACAGAGCTTATTGCCAAGATTGTGGGGTCTTTTCTATTTATTCTTTTTGTCTACGTTTTCTGACTTTTCTGTGATGAGCACATTTTGATCTTATAAGAAAAACAAGGCTGAGCACAGTGGTTCATGCCTGTAATCCCAGCACTTGGGGAGGCCAAGGCAGGCAGACCACTTGAGCCCAGGAGTTCGCAATCAGTGTGGGCAATATGGCGAAACCCCATCTCTACTAAAAACACAATAATTAGCTGGGCGTGGTGGCGTATGCCTGTAGTCCCAGCTACTTGGGAGGTTGAGGTGGGAGGATCACCTGAGCCCTGGGAGGTCGAGGCTGAAGTGAGCTGTGATCACAGTACTGTGCTCCAGCCTGGGTGACTGAGGCCCCGTCTCAAAAAGAAATAAAAAAAGGAAAAAAGGAAAGCAAAGCTCTGTTAATTTGTAAAAACAATAATGTGGATGTAAATTCCTGACCCACAGAATCCTTGAGCATAATATAATGATTATTCTGAAGCTGCTAAATTGAGGCCTATTATCAGTAACAGTAACCAAAAAAGGGTGGCTGACAGAGTTCTCAAACCTTTGTAGCTAAATGCTGGATACTTTGTTTCTAAATGCTGGATACTTTGTTTCTAAATGCTGGATACTTTGTTTCTAAATGCTGGATACTTTGTTTCTAAATGCTGGATACTTTGTTTCTAAATGCTGGATACTTTTCCATCCTAGAGCTAAGCTACAATTTGTCCAACCGACCACCCACCTATGGTCATCTACCTACATTTCCCGATTTTATTCTTCATTGATTCAATAAATGTGTGTTGAGGATCTGCTATGTGCCAGGCAGGAGAGAGGTGCCAGGTGCTGGGAATCTCAGTGAACAAAGCAGGCTTTGTTCTAAAAGTTTATGTTCCAATGAAAGAGACAGACGTTTAAGAAAGTAAACAACCAAATAACTATATAATTACAAATTGTGTTAAGTACCATGGAGGGAAACAAAACTCCTAAGAATCTCTAATATAGTGCCTCGCTGGAAAATTATCAGGATTATGACAATAATAATAAGCATTGCAGGGAAGGAAACAGGCAATTAGAAGCTCTAGGGAGAGAAAAATGCTGTATGAGGAAGGAAATATAATCAGAGTACAATTTTGTCTTTGCAGTGAACAGTATTTACATAGTCCTAATGATTTAACTAAATGCAAAATAACAGTTTTGGGATGATGGAAAGGAAGTGGTAAGATCAGCGAAAGACAGTAGATGTTTAAAAATGGATAAATCAAAAACAGCAACAGTAACATGTTGTTTAGAGAAACAGAGTTAAATATCAGGAGAAAAGTGGTTACTTCTGAGGGCATGGTCTGGAGGTTGGGAAAGAACTGAATAGTGAAACTGATGTTTCTCATTCATTCATTCAACATACATTTACTGATCTCCTTTGGTGCTAGGTCCTGTTCTAGGTACTAGGGACACAGAAGTAAATAAAACAGCCAAAAAGTGGAATTTATACTCTAGAAGGGAAGATGAAAAATTAAATCAGTAAAATTCATACTGTGTTACATAGTGGTTGGGATGAAGCAATAGAGAAGGTTGGGATGAAGGTGAGGGGCTTAGAGAGATGGGCCAGAGATGGCATCACTGAGTAGTGACATTTGAGTGAAGACACCAAGGAGGCAAAGAAGAGAGCCACATGGATGTCTGGGAGAAGAGCATTCCAAATACAGGGAGCAGCGACTGCAAAGGCCTCTGGGTAGGGGTGGTCCTGCTGGGTTGAAGAACAGTGAGGAGGCCTAGGTATGCTGGAGTGGGCCAAGGGCAAGGCAGGAGATGAGGTTAGGGAAGTGACTGGCAGATCAGGACCCTGGGCCCACGCACCTTCTGGGAATAGTTAACTCTTTTCCCTGTATTCGCATTATACATGCATACGTATCTCTCTCTATGTGTGTGTATATATACACACACATGCATATATAACTTCAATTTTAATTTTTAAAAATTATTTTATTTAGGCCAGGCACAGTGGCTCACCACGCCTGTAATCCCAGCACTTTGGGAGCCTGAGGCAGGTGGATCATGAGGTCAGGAGTTCGAGACCAGCCTGGCTTGTATGGTGAAAGCCCATCTCTACTAAAAATACAACAAATCTAGCCGAACGTGGTGGCACGCGCCTGTAGTCCCAGCTACTTGGGAGGCTGAGGCAGGAGAATCATTTGAACCCAGGAGGCAGAGGTTGCAGTGAGCTGAGATTGTGCCACTGCACTCCAGCCTGAGGGATAGAGCGACACTCCATCTCAAAAAATATATTTTTATTTATTTATTTTATTTTTAATTTTTTTGAGACAGAATCTCACTCTGTCATCCAGGCTAGAGTGCAATGGTCTGATCTCAGCTCACTGTAAGCTCCACCTCTCAGGTTTAAGTGATTCTCCTGTCTCAGCTTCCTGAGTAGCTGGGACTACAGGCATGCGCCACCACAACCGGCTAATTTTTTTTGTATTTTTAGTAGAGATGGGGTTTCACCACGTTGGCCAGGCTGTTTTTGAACTTCTGACCTCAAGTGACCCACCCATCTTGGCCCAAAGTGCCGAGATTACAGGTGTGAGCCACTGCACCTGACATTAAAGATTTAAAGAAATAACTCAGCTATAGAGTAGATTAGCAGGAACAAGTCTGGAATTGGGGACCCCCAGCAGGAGACTATAACGCAGTTCAAGTGAGAAATGCTGGCGGCTTGGAGAGGGTGTTGGCAGTGGAGATGCAAAAATTAACAGGTTTGAGATTTATTTGGGAGGTAAAATTGAGAGGTCTTGCTGATGGCTGGAGGGGGTCATTAATGTTGGTTTGAAGAATGGCCCCCAAGTGTCTGGCTTGAACAGTGTGTGCCATTTACCAATATGAAGGAGAGAAAGTGTTCAGATATTGACATGTGAAGTGTGACAATGCCCTGGGGTCCCTCAGGGAAAACTTCAAGAGGCCTGGCTTAGAACCTCATACGTTGCTGATAGGAATGCAAATGTCGCAGCTGCGGCAAAACAGTCTGGAGGCTCCTCAGACGTGAAGCATGGCATTACCATTCTGAACCGGCAACTGCACTCCTGGGCGTGTGTACAGGAGAGTCCAAAGCATGTTCACATAAAAAGTGATACATGTAGGCAGGGTGTGGTGGCTCACGCCTGTAATCCCAGCACTTTGGAAGGCCAAGGCAGGCAGATCATTTGAGGTCAGGGGTTCGAGACCAGCCTGGCCAACATGGTAAAACCTTGTCTCTACTAAAAATACAAAAATTAGCTGGGTGTGGTGGCACAGGCCTGTAATCCCAGCTACTCAGGAGGCTGAGGCAGGAAAATCGCTTGAACCCGGGAGACAGATGATTGCAGTGAGCTGAGATCACGCCACTGTACCCAAGCCTGGGCAACAGAGTGAGACTCCGTTTCAAAAACATATATATAAATGAATGAATAAATAAATAAATAAACAGACACATGAATGTTCATAGCAACATTATTCATAATAGACCAAAAGTGGAAATAGCCCAATGTTCACTCACTAATGAATGAATGGACAAAATATGGTATCCAACGAATTTTTTTTTTTTCTTTTTTTGAGGCGGAGTCTTGCTTTGTTGCCCAGGCTGGGTACAATGGCACAATCTCAGCTCACTGCAACCTCTGCTTCCTGGGTTCAAGTGATTCTCCTGCCTCAGCTTCCCAAGTAGTTGGGATAACAGGCCCACGCCACACCACGCCCAGCTAATTTTTTTGTATTTTTAGTAGAGACGGGGTTTCACCATGTTGGCCAGGCTGGTCTTAAACCCCTGACCTTGTGATCTGCCTGCATCGGCCTCCCAAAGTGCTGAGATTACAGGCATGAGACACTGTGCTTGGCCCAATGAAATTGTTTTTAAACATAAGGAATGAAGTACTGATACATGCTACAACATGGATACACCTGAAAAACATTATGCTAAATGAAATCACATGCACAAAGGACTACATATTTTATGATTCAATTGGTAGGAAATGTCGGGAACAGGCAGATATATAGAGACAGAAAATAGAGTCCTGATTGCCAGGGGCTGGGAGTGGGGAAATGCAGAGCAACTGCCCATGGGTTTCTTTTTTGGGTGGTGAAAATGTTCTGGAATTATCTAGTGGTAATGGTTGCTCAGCCTTGTGCACATACTAAAAACCACTGAATTGTGCACTTTTTAATGTATTTGTTTACTTTTGAGATGGAGTCTCACTCTGTCACCCAAGCTGGAGTGCAGTAGCGTGATCTTGGCTCAGTGCAATCCTCATCTCTTGATTCAAGTGATTCTCCTGCCTCAGCCTCCTGAGTAGTTGGGATTACAGGTGCCCGCCACTGCACTGGGCTAATTTTTGTATTTTTAGTAGAGACAGGGTTTCACCATGTTGGCCAGGCTGGTTTTGAACTCCTGACCTCAGTCGATCTGCCTGCCTTGGCCTCCCAAAGTGCTGGGATCATAGGCATGAGCCACCGTGCAAACCCTGAATTATACACTTTAAAAGGATTAATTTTATCATAAATGATTTGTATCTCAAAAAAATAAAAAATAAAAAACAGGCAGTTGGCTGTGTGAAGCTGGACCATTGACAGGTCAGGACTGGAGACTTGACCATGGGAGAGTCAGCACAGAGGTGGCACTTAAAACCAAGGGAGTAGGCCAGGCACAGTGGCTTACGCCTGTAATCCCAGCACTTTGGGAGGCCTAGGTGGGTGGATCATGAGGTCAGAAGTTCGAGACCAGCCTGGCCAAGATGGTAAAATCCCGTCTGTACTAAAAATACAAAAAGTAGCTGGGTGCGGTGGCAGGCGCCTGTAATCCCAGCTACTTGGGAGGCTGAGGCAGGAGAATAGTTTCAACCTGTGAGGCTGAGGTTGCAGTGAGCCAAGATCATGCCACTGTACTCTAGCCTGGGCGACAGAGCAAGACTCTGACTCAAAACAAAACAAAACAAAAAAACAAAAACAAAACAAAAACAACAACAAGGGGGTGGAGAGTCACAGCAAGACAGCAGACAGCACGCATAGGGTGAGAACTGGGAAAGCCTAGTGCCCAGAAAGACACTCACATTAGAGTGTGGTGACGGAGGAGGAGCCTGGAAGAGACAAGAAATCAGGACAATGTGGAGGGCTCGGCACAGTGGCTCATGCCTGTAATCCCAGAACCTTAGGAGCGAAGTGCTCCCACTTTTGTTTTTGGGAAAACAAAAACCTCACCAGAGATTTCCCAGACCACCTTATACAAAATAGCAGCCCCAGCTTATCACTCTCAATGTGCCTATCCTGCAGGTTTTCTTCATAGCGCTTATCCCCACCTTTACACTATATATTTATGTGTTTATTACCTATCCCCTACCACTACCACGCTGTGAGCTTCCTGAGAATGGAGACTGCTGCCCCCGCTAGTCCTGGAGCAGCACCCGTGCAGAACAGGCATTCCAGACGTCTTTGGGGAGAACGAATGAACCCTCACACAAACCCCACCCACAGGAGTCAGTACCAGGTGCCTTCTGAGTGGATACAGCAATGAGTATAGATTTCCTAACTAGTTAAGCTCTTGGCTTTTTTGCAGGGTTTGGCATCTCTCCAAACTTGAGCTTTCCTGTGTGAGTCTGAAGGTTAGTAAGCCCGGGACAAGCTCTGTGAGGGTAGGAACCGTTTCCTGTTTGCTGCTGATCCCAGAGAGAGCACTCAGAAGGGCTCGGTACTCAAGAAAGAAGGTGTGGGGCCCAGTGAGATGGAATGTATTCTTCACACAAGAGCAAGAGAGAGATGCTTTTGCTTCAGTCTAGGAAGCTGAGATTTGGTGAGGGAGAAATGGGATTGATTCTTGTCACCATGAAGGTCCCCAGGGGGGAAGTTCTGTGACTTGTACCTAAAGCCCTGCATTACGTAAGACAGACTTGACTTGGTGGTTACAATCCCTGACAGTAGGGCAGCCCTGCCCTCTGGTGGCCATCCAGTGCAGTGCCATCACGGGAAACGAGGGAATTTCTTTTCATTTTACAAGTTCCTTAATTCCCTTATAGACATCTTGGGAGACATATAATACAGGAATAAAAAGTAATCGCATTACCTTGATACCCTTGCTTCCACAGGAACTTTCACTCTTATGCCTATTTTAAACCTACTTTATTGATTCCATGAAGTGTTTACCAAGTGTGTACCGTGTCTCAGGCAATGGCTGTGAACAAAACAACTAAAAATCACTGTGTTTGCCAGGTGCGGTGGCTCATGCCTGTAATCCCAGCACTTTGGGAGGCCAAGGCAAGCGATCATTTGAGGTCAGGGGTTTGAGACCATCCTGGCCATCATGGTGAAATCCCATCTCTACTAAAAATACAAAACTTAGCTGGGCATGGTGGCGCTCTTGCAGTCCCAGCTACTCGGGAGGCTGAGGCAGGAGAATCACTTGAATGCAGGAGTGGAGGTTGCAGTGAGCCGAGATCATGTCACTGCACTCCAGCCTGGAGACAGAGAGACTCCACCAAAAAAAAAAAAAAAAAAAAATCACCGTGTTTGTGCAGCTGATATTCTGGCTGTAACCATTTTGTATTTTTTGGTTCTGATATCTTCACTCCACTTAACGGCTTAACGGCCTATGTTGCCATAACTTTTCAGAAACACTAGTACTGATGGCGTAGCCACTGAGGGAATGTCCTCAGCCAGTCGCCCAGTGAGCATCCTTGCATGGTGGCTTCTTCAAATCAGAGAAAGGGAAGATAAGAAGCTTTCAGTTTGGCCAGGCACAGTGGCTCACACTTGTAACCCCAGCATTTTGGGAGGCTGAGGCAGGCAGATCACTTGAGGCCAGGCGTTCGAGACTAGCCTGGTCAACATGGTAAAACCCTGTCTCTACTAAAAGTACAAAAATAATTAGATGGGAAAGGTGATACACACCTGTAATGCCAGCCAATCAGGAGGCTGAGGCAGGAGAATCACTTGAACCTGGGAGGCAGAGGTTGCAGTGAGCCGAGCTTACACCATTGCAATCCAGCCTGGGTAACAAGAGCCAAACTCCATCCCAAAAAGAAAAAAAAAAAAAAAGAAGCTTTCGGTTTGCCTGTAATCCCAGCACCTGGGTAGGCGAGGTGGGTGGATCACCTGAGGTTAGGAGTTCAAGACCATCCTGACCAATCTGGTGAAACCCCATCTCTATTAAAATACAAAAATTTACCACTGCACTCCAGCCTGGGCAACAGAGCAAGACTCCATCTCAAAGAAGCTTTCAGTCTCTTTATTGGCAAGAGTGAGGGAAGCTGGCTGAGCCGCCTGCCAGCCAGATGAGTTTTCACTGTCCCCAAGTCCAGGATGCCTGGAAGCCCCAGGACAGAAAACGGGGCATGCAACTTCCATTCCCAGTACTGCAAATTTACTCAACAGCTGCCACCTGCTAGGAATTATTTTAGGGGCTGGGGACACAGCGGGGAAGACAGGCAGGCCAGGTGCAGTGGCACATGTCTATACTCCCTAGCCCTTTGGGAGTGCTGAGGAAGGAGGATTTACTTGAGCCCAGGGGTTTGAGACTAGCCTGGGCAACATAGTGAGACTCCCACCTCTACGAAAAAAATTTTAAAAAATTAGTCAGGCATGGTGGTGCATGCCTGTTACCAGCAATTTGGGAGGCTGGGGTAGGAGATCGCTTGAGTCTAGTAGGTCAAGGCTGCAGTGAACCATGATTGCACCACTGCACTACAGTCTGGGCTACAAAGCAAGACCCTGTCAAAGAAGAAAAAAGAAAGAAGAAGAAAGGGCCAGGCCTGGTGGCTCACTCCTGTAATACCAGCAATTTGGGAGGCAGAGGCAGGCAGATCACCTGAGGTTGGGAGTTTGAGACCATCCTGACCAACATGGAGAAACCCCATCTCTACTAAAATACACAATTAGCCAGGCCTGGTGGCACATGCCTGTAATCACAGCTACTCAGAAGGCTGAGGCAGGAGAATCGCTTGAAACCGGGAGGCAGAGGTTTTGGTGAGCCAAGATTGTGCCATAGATTGCGCCATTGTGCTCCAGCCTGGGCAACAAGAGTGAAACTTCATCTCAGAAAAAAGAAGAAAGAAAGAAAGAGAAGAAAGGAAGAAAGAAAGAGAAAGAAAGAAGAAAGAAAGAAAGAAAGAAAAAGAGGAGGAAGAGGATGAGGAAGAAGGAGAGGAAGAGAAAGAAGAAGGAAGGAGGGCAGAGCCCTGTGCCCTCCTGGAGTTCAGGCGATGGAGAGGCAGCATGAAACACACGACCAAAGGAATGATTCTCACTCATCACATTGTCATACAGGAGCGTTCAACAGGAGCCCCGGCTCTACCCTGATCCACTTCCCCGAGGAAGTCTTCCTTAAGCTAAGAACTCAGGGGTAGTAGGAGCCATCTGGGCCAGCAGTGAGAGAGCACCGTGTGTGCACTTGGGGCACACAGAACAGAGGAGAAGGGAGGAAGTGGGGAAGGGGAGCGGGCCAGACCTCACAGGACTTTGTTAGCTGGGTAGGAAGTGTGGGAGATCCTTGCAGAAACAGGAAGCCACTGAAGGGGTAGAGCACTTTTGAGAGCCACTGGCCTTTTAGGAAAGTCCCCTCTAATGACATTACCAGTCAGAAAATACACCAACTGGAAGAAAGGGAATCAGAAAAGAGTCCATTCATAAGAGCGACACAAAGAACAAACTGTTTAGAAATTGATTTATCAAGGAGTATGTAATACATCTCTAAAGAAAAGTTGTAATCTTGACTGATGGACATAAAAGAATAAATGGAAAGACACATTTTATTTTAAACAAAAGCCACTACTGTGAAAATGTTAAGCCTCTTTAAATTTACCTGTATATTTGCCAGATACATAAAACCCAAATCTTAGGGCCCATGCTGCCTCCTTTCCCAGTTCCCAGGACTTTCCCTCCTCAGCTCTTATGACAATATGATTAAATGTACAATGACGTGTTTCATGCTGCCTTCCCACTAGACCCGTAAAATAACACGAAAATTCATCTGGAAAATATATCAGTGCAAATAGCCAGTAAATCTCTAAAAAGTAATCCTACCGCATAGTTAAAATACATTAGAAACCAGCAGCAAATAAAGCAATTTGGCACACATACAAGAATAGGCAGTAAGATCAGCAGAACACAGTGGAGCCACCGAAACAGACCCAAGTATTTGTGGAAATTTAGAATACGCTAAAGCGGAATGACAGCAGTCAGGAAAACGGATGACTCAGTGCATAGTACTGGGGAAATGGCTGGCCATCTAGAAGACAGTTAAATGTGGATCCACACCTTTCTCCTTTACATCAAAATAAACTTCAGGTAGACCAAAAACGTAAATGTACAAGTGGAATCATAAAAGCATGAGAACAAAACATGACCACATTATTAATCTGAGTCTAAAAAATGTAAAATTCCTTGTGGCAAAAATACATAAAGACGATAGATTAGTTGGGGAAACATTTGCTACAATATGAGAGACCATGTGCTAATTTCCTCAGCTACAAAGAATGCTTAGAAATCAATAAACCAGGCCGGGCCGGGTGGCTTATGCCTGTAATCCCAACTACTCCAAAGGCTGAGACAGGAAAATCGGTTGAATCCAGGAGGTGGAGGTTGCAGTGAGCTGATATCGCGCCATTGCACTCCAGCTTGGGTGAGAAGAGGGAGATTCCATCTCAAAAAAAAAAAAAAAAAAAAAAAAAAGATCAATAAACTGGGCCAGGAGCAATGGCTCATGCCTGTAATCCCAACACTTTGGGAGACCAAGGTGGGCAGATATCACCTGAGGTCATGAGTTCGAGACCGGCTTGACCAACATGAAGAAACCCTGCCTCTACTAAAAATACAAAATTAGCCAGGAGTGGTGGTGCATGCCTGTAATCCCAGCTACTCTGGAGGCTGAGGCAGAAGAATCACTTGAACCCAGGAGGTGGAGGTTGTGGTGAGCCAAGACATCGTGCCATTGCACTCCAGCCTGAGCAACAAGAATGAAACTCCATGTCAAAAAGTAAAAGAAATCAATAACTGGGCCGGGGTGGTGGCTCATGCCTGTAATCCCAGCACTTTGGGAGGCCGAGGCAGGAGGATCATTTGAGGTCGGGAGTTCGAGACCAGCCTGGCCAACATGGCAAAACTCCACCTCTACTAAGAATACAAACATTAGCCAGGCATTGTGGCTGGCGCCTGTAATCCCAGTTACTCAGAAGGCCGAGGCAGAAGAATCGCTTGAACCGAGGAGGTGGAGGTTGCAGTGAGCCAAGATCATTGCACCACTGCACTCCTGTCTGGGTGACAGAGCGAGACTCCATCTCAGCAAAGAAGAGAAAGAAATCAATAAACCACAGATAAAGAACCAAATCGAAAAAACAAGCAAGAGAACAAGCAGCAGAAAAGATTCTTGTGTATAAGAGACATGTCAAAAGCTCCACTTCACTCATAATTAGTAAAAGACAAATGAAAGTAAAATGCCATTTTTCACCCATCAGATGGGGAAGCATTGTTAAGAGTGAGGAGAAAGACCAGATTATTTATGGAAATGGAAATCAGTAGAGCCATTGTGAAAGGCAATTTGGCACTAGCTATCAACATTTTAAGTGCGCATCCCCGGAAGCCAGCAATTCCACGTCTGAGGATTGATTTCACTGCAGCATTATCTGTAAGAGCAAAACACTGGGAAACAAGGGCAGCAATCCTCGGGCGTGTTGATATGAACAGAGCCCCAGCGGGTGCTTTCCAGTGAAAAATACACGGTGCCGAAGTCTGGATCATTTGGTTTTTAAGGTTACATACATAGATACCTATATAACGATATACCTGAATTTACATATACACACGTAGAAAATCATTTATATGCTTTGAAAACAATTGGAAGGGTTACAGAAGAAACAAGTTGCTCTGAGAAGCACACCTGGAGGCTGGGGATGAGGGAGAGGGGGGTTCTGTCTTTGACTTTCACCTAATAGCCTCCTTTAGCATTTGAGTTATTGCCATGAGAAGGTATTGCTTATATATATATAGCTTTTGAGGCCGGGCACAGTGGCTCATGCCTGTAATCCCAGAACTTTGGGAGGTTGAGGCAAGCAGATCACCTGAGGTCAGGATTTCAAGACCAACCTGGCCAATATGCCAAAACCCTGTCTCTACTAAAAATACAAAAATTAGCCAGGTGTATTGGTGCACACCTGTAATCCCAGCTACTCGGGAAGAAGAATCGTATGAACCTGGGAGGCAGACACTGCACTCCAGCCTGGGCAGCAGAGCAAAACTCTGTCTCAAAAAAAGAAGGTATTCCTTTTGGCTTTTTCTTTTCTTTGTTTTTATCGCTGTTTGTTTGTTTTTTGAGAAGGGTCTTACTCTGTTGCCCAGGCTGGAGTGCCGTGCGATTATAGCTCACTGCAGCCTGTATCTCTCAGGCTCAAGCGATCCTCCCACCTCAGCCTCCTGAGTAGCTGGGACTACAGGCCCGTGCCACCACACCTGGCCAAATTTTTTTTTTTCCAGTAGAGATAAAGTCTCGCTATGTTGCCCAGGATGATCTCAGGCTTCTGAGCTCAAGGGATCCTCCTGTCTTGGCCTCCCAAAGTGCTGGAATGACAGACCTGGGCCAGCGCACCCCACCTCCTTTTTGTAAAAGCACCAAAGCCGCCGCTGCTTTCCAATCACGCAGGCTGCAGTGGCCTGAACTGGCCACAGGGGGCGTAAGTGAGTTGTGGAGAGACCCTTGGCCACCTAGGTACAATGTGACGCGGCTCGGACCATGGCACCGCTAGCTGAAAAGAAACAAATGGATTCCAGATTTACTTAAAGGGCAAAACTGATAGGAGGAATGGCAAGAACAGAACCATTCTCTCCTCCCATGGCCACTCTTCCGTCCCACCTTTCTGCCCCACGACAAATGACATCCCATAAGACCTCAGTCTCAGAATCGAGGGTCCCATGAGGCTAACGCAGGGTAAGGCACAGAGCCAGAGTCTGGGGACGCCTCAGAGATGACAGCGGGGTTGGGCCCAACTCTGCCCACCAACCGCCACTACCCATCCTCCTGGGCACAGGGATAGCACAGGCAGGAGCGTGCGTGGCATTCACTGAATGAGAATTTGAATGGGTGTTTTCTAACTGTAACTCTTTGTCGTTCGAGATTGGGAAGGGTCTGCGGGGGAAGGGGCCTTCTTGTCAGGTGCACCCACTGTGCATACCCTCACTCCTCCCTGCCTCAACCCTGGTTCCTCTCCAGTGGGGACCAGTGACAGAATCTCCTGGCTAGGCAGACAGGCCCAGAGGGAAGGCTGCTCGGACCCCCACCTGCACCCTGAGCCCTGGTCCCCTCCACATCCCACCGTGCCATTCGCATCTCCTGTTACAGGACATGATCCTCCCCGGCTCACCCCACGGCCCTTCCCACTGGGCACCCCCTTTTTAAGACTCTGCTTCCCTCCAGCCCTCAGCACCTGCAGGCCCCCAACCCAACCAGCAGGAGCCACAAGCCTGTCCCAGACTCACCAGGAAAATCAGTATGGCTTCTCAGAGGAGGTGACATGTGAACTGGGCCTTGAAACATGGAGAGGAATGAGCCTCTGCCACATAAAAAGGAAAGAAGGATGTGGGTTCCAGACCCAGCAAGGGTGAGACTCAGGGCTTGACGCAGCTATGTTAGAGGCGGCCAGGCTACATGCTGTAGGGCATCACAGCCAGAAGAGTGACCCCATACCTCACTGGCCCCGGTGTCCTGGTGTTCTCCCTTCCTGAGCTGCTGCTCACACAGGTGTATGCTGGTCAAGTACATGTGGTCCGCCTCTCTGCCAGACTCCGAATTCCTGAAGGAAGGGCCTCGGCCTTCAACTCTGTGAGCTGGATGCCTGGCACACCCTAGGGCTTAGGATACAGCAGATGCAGCCTGGGCGCAGTGGCTCACACCTGTAATCCCAGCACTTTGGGAGGCCGAGGCAGGTGGATCACCTGAGGTCGGGAGTTTGAGACCAACCTGACCAACACGGAGAAACTCTACCTCTACTAAAAATACAAAATTAGCTGGATGTGGTGGCAGTGCCTGTAAGCCCAGCTACTCGGGAGCCTGAGGCAGGAGAATCACTTGAACCCAGAAGGTGGAGGTCACGGTGAGCCAAGATTGTGCCATTGCACTCCAGCCCGGAAAACAAGAGTGAAACTCCATCTAAAAAAAAAAAAAAAAGGACATAGCAGATGCTCGGCAGATGTTTGTTGACCTCAAATATATATATATATATAGGTAATTGTGGTGGGCGCACAACTGTAAACATAGGTGAAAATGCATTGAATTGCATACCTAAAACTGGGGAATGTTACTGTTTGTGAATTATGCCTCAGTAAAACTGACAAGAAAAAGCACGTTTTAGAGTCTCTGAGTTTCCAGGTTCACTAGGCACTTTCACATAGCTTATCTCCAGTAGCCCTAACGACAGCCCCATTTCACAGATGGAGAAACTGAGGCCAGTGACTTGTCCACATCCCATAATGGCACACCTGGGCCTCTCCTTCAGAGCCTGTTGCTCACAGGATAGGGCCCTGAGGCACTGTTTTTTCTTTTGAGACAGAGTCTTGCTGTGTCACCCAGGCTGCAGCGCAGCAGCACGATCTTGGTTCACTGCAACATCCACCTACCAGGTTCAAGCTATTCTTGTGCCTCAGCTTCCTGAGTAGCTGAGATTACAGGCATGTGCCACCACGTCTGGCTAATTTTTTGTATTTTTAGTGGACATGGGGTTTTGCCACATTGGGCAGGCTGGTCTCGAACTCCTGGCCTCAAGTGAGGCTTCTCAAAGTGTTGGAATTACAGGCGTGCGCCACTGCGCCCGGCCCGGGAGGGACTTTTGAGAGGACAGGAGCCAGTCATGGCTGGGATAATCCAATGTACACAGCCTACCTGGTGTGGCTGTCTCTGTCTTGCCCTCGGAGAGTTCAGCTCGTGTAGGAGAGGTTCAGTGGGTCAGTTCTGCTCTAGGGGTTTCTCAGGCCAGTCTGGGAGACACTGGGTGACACTCACATTCCTGCACCTCCTAGTCCTGGCCCCAGGTCACATAGACCACCCGCTGTCATTGGGTAGGTATTAGGATCTGAGTCAGATGTCCTCCGAAGATGTTTCATAGCAAATTGGGTTGCCAGATTTAGCAAATAAAAATACAGGCCAGGCCAAGAGTGGTGGCTCATACCTGGAATCCCAGCACTTTGGGAGACCAAGGCAGGAGAATTACTTGAGCCCAGGAGTTTGAGACCAGCTTAGGCAACATAGCGAGACCCCTATCTCTACAAAAAATACAAAAATTAGATGAGTGTAGCGGTGTATATCTATTCTGGAGGCTGCGGCGGGAGGATCCCTTGAGTCCAGGAGCTGAAGGCTGCAGTGAACTATGATTGTGCCACTGCACCCCACCCTGGGCAACAGCACAAGGCCTTGTCTCAAAAAAAACAAAACAAAAACAAAAAACCAGGACAAAACATTGGAGACATTGATACTAAGTAGGACATCCTAAACAGGACAGATTTATACTAAAAATGTATCTGTTGCTAATCTGACATTTGCATTTAACTGGACGTCCTGCATTTAATCTAGGCAATCCAAACTGAAAAAACGAAACTAAAATTAAAATTAACAAAAATTTAAATTTAATGAACTAAATTAATAAAATTTAAAACAAAATTAAAATGAAACAAAAGTAAACGTTTTAAATGAGTTAAATTAAATGAAACATGAGACTAAAATCCCAAGAGGTGAACACTGCCCGGGAGCGCACGCCTGCGCCCAGCGCCCGCGGCCCAGCAAGATGGCGAGGCCGCGCCCTCCCCACCCGGGCGCGGGGTCCTCGGGCCTCTGCGCTGCACTCGCCCGGGACCAGGACGCTGAGCCGCGGACGGCTCTGGAGGCGTCGGGGCCCCGGCCTTCCCTGCCGGCTCCCCCTGGGCGACGATCGCCCGTGAGCCTCGGGTCCCGGCACCCAGGGCCTCCCCACCGGGAGCCGGAGGGACGCAGCGGTCTCGCCACCGCTTTAGGCCAAATCCGGTGCTTTCTGGAAACGGCCTCCTGCGGCTCCAGAGCGCCTGCAGGGTGAGCAGAGGCTGCTCTGTTTTCAAGAAAGCCGAGCGCCCTCATCGCCCCGCAGGCCCCCTCACGGCCTCTGCTGCTGTCTCGCTGGGAGGTCACCAGCTCCACCGAGTCCCCCGAGGTCCCAGGACGCCCGCCTGCCCCGTGGGAGGGTGACGCCCGTGACAGCTCCTCTAGCTGCACTCTGCTGCCCCTCTCATGCCGCTCAAATCTCAGGTGTGACACTGTGCAGGCGGAAACAGGTGAGGGGCCCCTTAGTTTCCCCCCACAAATCTGAATCCTGAAAGGCGCGCCAGAGGGTGGTCTTCAGTTGAACACCCTCCGAATCATGCCTTCAGCCCTTCTCCCTGATGAAGAAGACAGTGTGGGAACTGGCACCCTCTCACACAAGCAGCCCAGGGCGGATCTGGAAGGAGAAGACGCCGGGGAGGAGCCCAGGATGGCTGTGGAGTGACCTCAGACCTTGGTTGACCTTGCTGTCCTCTCCGCCTAGGACGCCCTTGGCCTTCTCTGTCCTCTGAACTCCCACCCCATCCTTTAAGGCAGAGGATGACACACTTTTTCTGTAAAGGTCCGGATAGTAAATATTTTAAGTTTTGCATCTAGTCTCTGTCACAACAGTCCACAGAATGAGCATGGCTGTATTCCCACTAAATTTTGTTTATGGATATTTTAGTCTTTTTCTTTTTTTGCTTTTTCTCACTTGGGGAAAAGCCGATCTGTACCTTAGAAAGGGTAATAATAAAGATATCATAATATTAATAATACCTAATACAATCATAAAGGTCCAGAACTGTATGCCCAGGCACCCCACTCTGTGGGAATGTATCCTAATGAAATAATTCAAAGGAATAAAAGTGCCCTAGGCACAATCACGTTCATTATGGCATTATTAGCAGGAGCTAAAAATTGAAAACAACCTCACCACCTAGCAAGGAAGAATGGTTAAGTGAAGGATTTTACACCCACTAGCTGGAATGCTGTAGCCATTAAGTGATTATTGCAAGGTCTGTAGAAACATGGGGAAATGTTTATAATGCAGTCTTAATGAAAAATGGTTTAACATGAAATGGTACGTTCTCATGGATCTCAACTCCTTCAGAATTGCTTTTTCTTTTAATTGAAAATGTTATATAGATAATTGCAGATTCACATGCAGTTATAAGAAATTATACAGAGATCCCACCTCTACCCGATTTTCCCTAATGGTAACATCCTGCAGAGCTGTAGCACAACATCACAGCGCGCTGGTCTAATTCGGATTTCCCAAATGTTACTTATACTTGTGTGTTTGTCCTGTACAATGTTATCACAATTGTAAATTACCATTTTACTAGAGCTGCTTTATTTTTTTCTTTTTCTTTTCTGTTCTCTTTCTTTCTTTCTTCTTTCCTTTTTTTTTTTTTTTTTTTGAGACAGAGTTAAGCTCTTGTTGCCCAGGCTGGAGTGCAATGGCACAATCTCAGCTCACTGCAACCCCCACCTCCGAGGTTCAAGCAATTCTCCTGCCTCATCCTCCCAAGTAGCTGGGATTACAGGTGAGCGCCACAACACCCGGCTAATATTGTATTTTTAGTACTGACGGGGTTTCACCATGTTGGCCAGGCTGGTCTCAAACTCCTGACCTCAGGTGATCCACCACCTTAAGCTCCCAGAGTGCTGGGATTACAGGCATGACCCACCACTCCCAGCCTAGAGCTGTTTTTTAAAGCACATATGTACATATATAGAAATGTGTTATATAAACGGTGGGATTTGAGAGGCTTTCTTTTAAATGTTTATCTTTAATGCTGCTATGTCATCAATTAAAAGAGGGGAAATGGGCTGAATGTGGTGGCTCACACCTGTAATCCCAACATTTTGAGAAGCCAAGGTGGGAGGATCACATGAGTCCAGGAATTTGAGACCAGCCTGGGCAATATGACAAGACCACACCACCTCTACCAAAAAATAGAAAAATTAACTGGGTGTGGCAGCATGCGTCTGTGTTCCCAGCTACTCAGGAGGCTGAGGTGGGAGAATTGCTTCAGTGCTGGCGGTCAAAGCTGCAGCAAACTGTGATCGTGATGCTGCACTCCAGCCTGAGCCGCAGAGTAAGACTCTGCCTCAAAAAAAAAAAGAAAGAGGGGAAAAGTTGAGCCAGGGTGGAAGAAAGGTGGGAATGGTGGGCCAGGATGGCAGAAAGTGGAGATGCCTGCCTAGCCTCACCAGGACTAGCCATGCCATCTTGGGCAAAACAGTCTTTGAACTGCAGTTTCTCAACAGTCAAGCAGGAATCATTTCCCCTGCCCTAGCTACCTAGCATGGTTACTATGAGGTCATTTTTGCCAAACTCAGGTAACGTTCTCCAGGCCCTCCCTGAGCACAGTCAATTGACAAACACACTGGAAAAAGAAACCCTGGGGGGAGGGCCTTGATATCTTGTGGCCTTCCACCAGCTACTACCAAAAAGGGAAGTCTCTCCACCAGGCAGGCAGGAGACATCACAAGGGGCTTCCCAAACATTTCCCGCTGCAGGAGGCTTGGTCTCTGGAAGTGGACCATCAAGCTCAAAAATGTCCCCTGGGTCAGCCAGGGAAAATGCAATCAGATAGGAAAGGAGCAACTAACGCAGTGCCCCTGGGGCTCCCTCGGCTCTCCCGGAGAAAAACAGTCAGTCTCACTTGGGTTTCTCTCCAGTGGACCGACTGAGGTCACTCCACAGACATCCTGGACTCCTCCCAGGCCTCTTCTTCCAGATCCGCCCTGGGCTGCCTGTGCGAAAGGGTGTCAATTCCCACACTGTCCTCTCTACCAGGGAGAAAAGCTGAAGGCATGATTCTGAGGGCGTTCAACTTGAGCTGCTTTCTATTTTAACTCGAACTGATGAGATGCCTTGTTTTCTAGAGCTCCAGGACCGCCGTCCACCAGCTGCACCACGGACCTTGCTGTCCTCTCAGCCTAGGACGCCCTTGGCCTTCTCTGTCCTCTGAACTCCCACCCCATCCTTTAACACAGGGGATGGCACGCATTTTCTGCAAAGGTTCAGATAGTAAATATTTTAAGTTTTGCGTATAGTCTCTGTCACAACTATCCATAGAATGAGCATGGCTGTATTCCCACTAAATTTTATTTATGGACATTTTAGTCTTTTTCTTTTTTTTTGATATGGGGTGGGGGTGTCTCACTATGTTGCCCAGGCTGGTCTCAAACTCCTGGGTTCAACCAATCCTCCAGCCTTGGCCTCCTGCATAGCTGGACTATAGGTCCACACCACCATGCCCAGCATGCACACTTACAACCGGGTTGAATTGTGTCCTCCTAAGAGACAGAGTGAAGTCCTGTAGCTGTGAATGACCTTATTTAGAAATAGGGTCTTTACAGATGTGATCAGGTTAAGATGATTTCACTGCGGTGGGCCGTAATCCAATACAACTGGTGTCTATTTAAGAGGGAAATGGGCCGGGGTAGTGACTCACTTCTGTAGTCCCAGCTATTGGGAGGCTGAGTGGGGAGGAACTTGGGAGATGGAGGCTGCAGTGAGCCGTGACTGCACCACTGCACACCAGCCTCGGTGACAGAGCAGGAACCTGTCTCCAAAAAAATAAAAGAGGGAAAAGTGGACATGGGTACACATAAAGAGGAGAACACCATGTGAGGACAAAGATGCAGAGGGAAGGTGGCCATGACCTTGATTTTGGGCTTCTAAGCCTCCAGAACTGTGAGACAATAAGTTTCTGTGTTTTTTGTTTGTTTGTGTTTTCTGAGACGGAGTTTTGTTCTTGTTGCCCAGGCTGGAGTGCAATGGTGCAATCTCAGCTCACCACAACCTCCACCTCCCAGATTCAAGGGTTGCCCAGGACCCGCAACCTCTGCCTCCTGGGTTCAAGCGATTCTCCTGTCTCAGCTTCCTGAGTACGAGGATTACAGGCGCCCACCACCATGCCCGGCTAATTTTTGGTATTTTTAGTAGAGACAAGGTTTCACCATGTTGGCCAGGCTGGTCTCAAACTCCCAACCTCAGGTAATCCACCTGCCTCGGCCTCCCAAAGTGCTGGGATTATAGGCATGAGCCACTGCCCTGGGCCAGTTTTTGTGTTTTAAGCCACCTGGTTTCTGGTACTTTGTTACAGCAGCCCTAGGAAACTAACACCAAAATTTCAATTTCAAAGCGTTCACACGTCACCAAATATTTCTTCTCCAGATGTTATGAGCCAAGCTAGAACATAAGGCAGGCCATGAACCCAGCAAAGATTTGAATAGGCAGCTAAGGAGAGAGCCTGGGATGCTAGCTCTCTGGCCTCTCCTCCAAGAATTGCACCTCCCACTGCTAGAAGGGTTCCCTTGTTACAGAAAGAAGCCGTCCCTTGGGCCGGTTGTTGTGGCTCACGCCTGTAATCCCAGCACTTTGGGAGGCCGAGGCAGGTAGATCACGAGGTCAGGAGATCGAGACCATCCTGGTTAACACAGTGAAACCCCGTCTCTACTAAAAATACAAAAAATTAGCTGGATGTGGTAGCCTGCACCTGTAGTCCCAGCTACTCGGGAGGCTGAGGCAGGAGAATCGCTCGAACCCGGTAGGTAGAGGTTGCAGTGAGCCAAGATCACGTCACTGTGCTCCAGCCTGGGCAACAGAGCACGACTCCATCTCAGAAAAAAAAATAATAATAAAAATAAAGAAGCCATCCCTTGTCACTAGATGGTCAGGAGTTTGAGACCAGCCCAGGCAACATGGCAAACCCTGTCTCTCAAAAAATACAAAAATTAGCCAGGCATGGTGGCTTGCACCTGTGGTCCCAGCTACTTGGGAGGCTGAGGTGGGAGGATCACTTGAGCCTGGGAGGTCAAGGCTGCAGTGCCACACTGCACTTCTACCATCACTTGTCACAGCTCACCTAACTCGGGTGACCCTGATCCAAGCCAGGCAACCACAGTCTCTGTCCCAGAAACTTGGTGCGGAGTCAGAGACAGAGTCGGTGGGCAGTATAAGGATTGGAAGGTTATGAAGGCTGGGACGTGAGAACTTTAGGGTCAGCCATGAGGGTGCCAGGTGGAAATCAGTGAGTGGGGGCAAGGGAAGGAACTCCATCAACAGAAGGGCAGAGGTAGAGCATACACAGCCCCTGAGGGAAGGATGGATAGAGAGAACAGCCACCTGGGAAACCCTGCTGACGCTGATGCCCATCCTGCCTCCTACAACTGAAATCTATGAAATGCAGTGATGGTTATTCTAAGCACCCCTTGACTTCTTCAGCAGCTTCAGTAGGCTTCTGGGCCCTGCAGCCAAACCAGCTGCCAGGGATCCAGCCCAAAGTAGGTCCTCAAAGTATCCTGCCCATCTGCCGTCTAGGGCTGGGATTCTTTACCTCTGCCCAGGAAAGTCATCTGGGGTGACATCTGGGAAGCAAGGATCACTCAGAAAAGAGGGAGGTAGCAGGGGCTGGGATTCCAACAATTTCACTGGCGGCAAGGGTCATTGTTAGTAATGGGTCTTAATACTGTACCATAAGGTTGCATCTTGTTTATTTTTTTGAGACAGTCTCACTCTGTCTCCCAGGCTGGAGTGCAGTGGCACGATCTTGGCTCGCTGCAGCCTCAACCTCCCGGGCTTAAGCAATCCTCCTACCTCAGCCTCCAAAGTGGCTTGGGACCACAGGCGCAAGCCACCACACCCAGCTAATTTTTGTATTTTTTTGTAGAGATAGGGTTTCGCCATGTAGCTTAGGCTGACCTTGAACTCTTGAGCTCAACTGATCCACCTGCCTCGGCCTCCCAAAGTGCTAGGATTACAGGCATGAGCCACTGCACTCAGCCACAGTTCATTTATTGAGTACTCGTTTACATTCTCTACTGAACACCTAAAATATAGATCTTAATCCTCACAACAGCCTATGAAGGAGTCTACTAATTGTGTCAGTTGTCTATGCTGTCTTTAAATTGAGTTGATGATCACAGCTGGTAGAGAGCTAGGATTTGAACTCTGATCTGTCTGCATTTTCTGCGTTTCCACACTGCACTCCTACCATAACTAGGGTCCATCTTCCTAGAGTTGGTTCCTCCAGCTTCTGTGGCCTCAAAAATGTGAGTTAATCGGTTACAGAGTAGGGGTATCAGTGTTTGTACTCTCATTTTTTCAAGAGCTGAGTAGTCTCAACGTGGTCTGAGGACAGCCAGCCAGCAGCATTTTCTGTTGCCCTGTGTTGCTCCAGGTCCGTCTCTCTGACTAGACGGTGTGCTCTTTGATGGAGGGCCTCTGCCATCTTGATTTTTTTTACTTTATCCTGAAAACCATGTGTAATGGCCTCTGGTTGCTATTGTTTTAGTGCTGACCAGCCCCTTTCCATCCTATTTCCTTCTGGAAACAGGCTGCCCTCGGTCCTTCAGCCATAGCCCTCCAATCTGGGCGATCAGAGTACCTAATAATGGGATGGTGCCGGATTGAGCAGGATCAGTCAAAAGTCTTCTCTGGAGTCAATAGGAGGCTCTGGGGAGAATTCCACTGAGGCTGGAAGCTAGGAGCATGTCAATTCAGGGCTGTCGGGCGGCGGGGCATCTTTCCCCCACCTAGAATCAGACTGTTTACAGAGGAGGCCAAGCAGAGCCAAACAAAAACAAGACAGACTTGGAGAGAGCACGAGAGACATAGCAAGAGAGGAGAGAGAGTTCAAGAAGAGAGGAGCGAGAATCAAGCATTAGTTCCAGTTCCCAAGGTCTGTTCAATCCTGCGAACAATCCGGGCATCCTTCCCGACTCTCTCAGAGTCCGTTTCCTTTCTGTTAAGCACTTGGTCCTGTAATATGTCACCATGACAAACACAGTATCATTCACCTGCTGGGATTTAACGGGTGGAGGCTGAGCTGATCAGAAAGTTTCTGTCATGGTGACAGCAGCCCAGTGTCACGCTGGAAATGAAGGCCACTCCCACTGCTCCACCCAGCATTTGAGGGCCCCTCTCTCTGCCCTTTGGATGTAGATAGTACATTCTACGCAGCCAGACCTTCCCATATGGCCTTCAGTTATGCAGAAATCCAGATAGCCGTTCTTGGGACCCTTTTCCTCTCATGAACCCCACATCAATCCAAGCATCTTGTGTCTCCCAGCTCTTAACCCTCCCCATCTGTCCCAAGCTCTCTCAAGCCCCCTTTCATCAGCCAGACAGGAGGATTCTGTGTTCCGCCTGACCTGTCTCATGACCCTGACCCATGCCACCGCTGTCCCTCTCCTCTTCCAAATGGGCCTTCCTCCCACCTAGGCCATCGGCATGTTTCTGGACATTCTCACTTCAAAGTTGCTCATTTATTGCCTTCTTTCCCAGGCTCGTCCACAGGCCTGGAGCATCCTCTACCTGGGATCCCCAGGGCCTGAGAGGCCCTTCCAGAGGGGCTGACTAGAGAGGCCTGGCTGAGTCCAGGGCATGCTGCTTTTGCCGGGCAGGCTGCCTCCCCACCCCAGGTAACTCCAGTTCAAGAAGCACTGTGGCGTGGCTGGGTCCAGTGGGCCCAGCCCAGCTGCACAGCAGGGAGTGCTAAGTCCTCCTGAAGGTGGAGATGCCAGCCAGCCACATCTACAGAAGCCACAGCTCACAAAGAATGGCACATCTTGATCCATTTTTATTTATAAAACAAACTCTAAATGTGTTTGTATGTGTATGCATGTGTATATATACACACATACTTACATGTTTACATAATCTACATTTACATGTATATGTACATCTACATTGTATATGCATTTACCTTCTATATAAACATATTACATTTATAGACATATACATTTATATGTATATACACACATATATTTACACATTTATCTATAATAGTATTCTGTACATAAAAAATCAAGAAGTAGGCCGGACGTGGTGGCTCATGCCTGTAACCCCAGCACTTTGGGAGGCCAAGGTGGGTGGATCACTTGAGGTCAGGAGTTCAAGATCAGCCTGGCCAACTTGGTGAAACCCTGTCTCTACTAAAAATACAAAAATTAACTGGGTACGGTGGCAGGTGCCTGTAAGCCCAGCTACTCAGGAGACTAAGGCAGGAGAATTGCTTGAATCCGGAAGGTAGAGGTTGCAGTGAGCTGAGATGGTGCCACTACACTCCAGCCTGGGACAGAGCAAGACTCCATCCCAAAGGGAAAAAAAACACCAAAATTGAGAAGTATATATTCTAAAATGTCAGTAGTGGTGGGATTTTTTTTTTTTAAAGTTTAAAATAAAAACTTTATTGAGGTATAATTTGCATACAATAATCTGTACCTATATTAGTTGAGTTTCGATAACATACTCATGCAACCACCAGGTGGTTCAATATTTCAATTTTCTTCTTTATGCCTTTAATTTCTAATTTAAGTTCAGAGGACAAGTGTGATGAGTAATAGATAAGAACATGTACAGAGAGAGACAGAGAGAAATCATTTCTAAGTCTCTGGCCTTGCAGTCAGAATCTAGGGGAGGCCAGTCCTTAAGAGAGGGCAGATTGGCCTCTGGAGTTGGTTCTCAGCTGACCAGCAGCTTCTTTTTTTTTTTTTTAAGACAGTCTCACTCTGCTGCCTAGGCTGGAGTGCAGTGGCATGACCTCAGCTCACTGCAACCTCTGCCTCCCAGGTTCAAGTGATTCTCCTGTCTCAGCCTCCTAACTGGGATTATAGTCGTGTGCCACCATGTCCAGCTAATTTTTTTGTATTTTTAGTAGAGATGGGGTTTCACCATGTTAGCCAGGCTAGTCTCGAACTCCTGACCTCAAGTGATCCACGTGCCTCAGCCTCCCAAAGTGTTTGGATTACAGGCATGAGCCACTGCACCTAGCCCCACCAGGACCTTCTGTAAGTATTGCCTTACGTGGCTTCCCACGGGTACTCTTTGAGAACTTGGTTAAGGCAGAATGTTCACCCACTAAGGTGAATAAACCATAGCTCAGAGAGTTCAAGTGACTGGCCCATTAAGGGGAGAATCAGAGTGCCAGTAAGCGCAGGTAAGCCCAGGGCTCTCCATTCGCCATCCTTAACGGGTGCAAAGAGCCCAAATGGACTTCGTCCAGGCCTGCAGATGTCCCTGGCTCCTCAGAACTGCAGGAAATGAGGCCAGCCCCCTGCCTGGACACAGCAGCCTCACAGCCTGGTCCGCACCCTGCTTCCCACCCAGGCTGGCCACTGATTTGATTCAGGAGGGGAACGGTGGAATCTGGCTCAGAGCAGGAGGCCTGCTTCTTCTGGGGACCTATTAATGCCTTGAGCACACTTAAAAAGGGTGACCCACCGCCCACCCTCCTCCCCAGCACAGCCAAAAATGACCTTGATCTTGGCCAAGCCTACCCAAAAAGACAAGGAAAGTCCCCTCCTCCGCAGCAGGGCAGGGGCTGCAATCCTTCCTATTCTCATATCCACTTCTCCACTTCCACCCAGGGATCCTACCAGAGACCCTCGGGGCTGCAAACCCAGGGAAGGCCCCTCCAGGCCCCTCTGACTCAGGCACGCTAGAGGTGCAGTGTTGAGACTTACATGGAGAAAAACACAAACAGAACGGCCTCGCAGCTTCAGTCTACCCTGGGAGGAGGCTGTGGGCCACGATGACCCTGTATACATCCCAACCCAGCACCACCACCAACACCAGCATTTACAGCATTGATGATGCTCACACTACAGTAGTTAAAAACGAATAAACTTCCTAGCCCCAAAGATTACCGGAGGTTGCCACCCAAACCCTCTGGGACCCCTCATCACTAGACTCCCGCTCCTGGCGACCACCTGAGTCCCATCCCCACCACCACACGCGACCTCATCCAAAAGTTCTTCCTCTGAGAACTCCGAGAGACACCCAAGGGACTCCAGGTACAGGTGAGCCCTTTAGCCGTAGCTCTTTGGCTCGGCGCTGAGGGAAGCGCTCAGCCTTTCTGGGGCCAATTTCCTAATACGGGTCCCGAGACTCGAGACCCGAAATACGCCTCAGATATTTATCCCGAAAAACGACCGGACCCGGGTGCCCAGCTGAACCGCCCAGCTCGACCGCGCGCAGCTTGCAGGCAAGGGTGTGTGCAGGTCACCGCGCCACCCTCGGCGAGCAGAGCAGCGGTGGACGCCACGTCGGTGCGCTGGCCCCGCCCGAGTGGGGCGGGATCTTCCTGCGCACCCGGAAGCCCCCGCGGGCAGTTACGGAGAAAACGGCGGCCCCGCGCCCCGGGCCGGTCTCGGGGAGGGGGGTGCGCGCGCATGCGTGGCGGCGGGATGCCGCGGACCTGCGAGCCCCAGGCGCAGCCCGCCCCCAGCCCCGGGATGCCAGGCGCCCTTGGAAAAGCCGTGCGCGTTTCAGGACCCTCACCCAGCCACGCTACAGAGCCCGAGCCCGCCGCACCCTCCCATCCACTGCGCCCGGCTGCTTTTCTCCTAACTCCGCGGGGGCCGGGTCGTTTCTGTTTTTCACAAAAATATATGTAAATGTATTTCCATGAGTAAAGGAACACGCTCTCATGCTCACTCACTGCAGCATCCGTGATGATTGCGCCGGCGGGCGCGGTGGCTCTCTCCTGTAATCTCAGCACTTTGGGAAGACGAGTGGGGAGGATGGCTTGAGTCCGGGAGTTCGAGACCAGCCTGACGAATATAAGGAGACCCCCCCCATCTCTTAAAATATATTTTTTTAATTTTTAATTTTTTTTTTAAGTAGCTGGGCGTGGTGGCGCACGTCTGTGGTCCCAACTACTAAGGTGGCTTAGGCGGGAGGATCGCCAGAGCCTGGGAGGTGGAGGCTGCAGTGAACCGAGATCGCGCCACTGCAGTCCAGCCTGGGCGACGGAGAGAAACCCTGTTTCTACATAAGTAAATAAATAAATAGAAAAAAAAAAAAAAAGATAATTGCATCATCCAAGGAAAAGGTAATACTGGAAATGTCCAGGATAAGGAAATGGGTTAAATAAACCATGGACTATCTCTGGGTGGAGTAGTATGCAGCCATTACAAAATGGCGTTTTCGGCCGGGCGCGGTGGCTCACGCCTGTAATCCCAGCACTTTGGGAGGCCAAGGCGAGCAGATCACTTGAGGTCAAGAGTTCACGACCAGCCTGGCTAACACGGGGAAACCCCGTCTCTACTAAAAATACAAAAATTAGCCGGGCGTGGTGGCACGCGCCTGTAGTCCCAGCTACTCGGGAAGCTGACGCAGGAGAATCACTTGAACCTGTGAGGCAGAGGTTGCAGTGAGCCAAGATCACACCATTGCAGTCCAGCCTGGGTGACAAGAGTGAGACTGACTCAAAAAAAAAAAAAAAAAAGGTGTTTTCTGGGACCAGCTTAGGTAACATGGTGAAACACCATCTCTACAAAAAATATTAAAAAATTACCTGGCCGTCGTGGTGCCCCTGTGGTCCCAGCTACTTTGGAGGCAGAGGTGGGAGGATCACTTGAACCTAGGAGTTCCAGGCTTCAGTGAGCTATGATCATGGCGCTGCAGTCCTGCCTAGGTGACAGAGTAAGACCCCGTCTCTAAACAGTAAATAAATACATACATAAGTGATGTTTCAAAGACTATTTAGTGATGTGGGAAAATGTTCACAATAAAATGTTCACAGAAAAATATCTGGCACAAAGTGCCGGTAAATGTTAGTAATTGTTACAAAACAGGATATCAGTGAACAATATGATTTTAAGTTCATAAAGTATATGTATCTAATTCAAAAGAAAAAAGATGACGCAGTGGCTCACGCCTGTAATCCCAGTACTTTGGGAGGCCGAGGTGGGTGGATCATGAGGTCAAGAGATCTAGATCATCCTGGCCAACCTGGTGAAGCCCCTTCTCTACTAAAATACAAAAAATTAGTGGGGCACAGTGGTGCCTGCCTGTAGTCCCAGCTGCTCTGGAGGCTGAGGCAAGAGAATGGCTTGAACCCAGGAGGTGGAGATTGCAGTGAGCTGAGATCTCGCCACTGCACTCCAGCCTGGCAACAAAGCGAGACTCTGTCTCAAAAAAAAAAAAAAAAGAAAAACGAGACATTCCAACAGTGATTATCTCTGGAAGGTGGGATTATGAATAATTTTTACTTTTTTTTTTGGTTATTTTAAAATTTGGTGCAGCTAACATAATTTTAGGCCTAGGGAAAAACGGCCCTGTTATATTAGTTTTCTTTTTTAAGGCCTTGGTTCATTCTCTTCAAAGCAGAGGTTGCTCTGAGAGCCCAGGCGACCCTCCCCGTGGGCAGATACTTGCTTTGGGGAAGCGGGGAGAGTGGAAACAGCCTGGTGGGCTGGGATGTCGAACAGCACCTCAACCCTTCTTCTCCCGGGCAAGTTTATGCAATCTTTATGAACCTTGATTTTCCCATCTGTAAAGTGGGCATAATTACTGGAGGCCTTTGTGTGATAATTATATGAAATAACGCATGGAAAGGACTTGGCACAAGCTGGGGCCCACAGGAAGTTCAGTTGCGTTTGCAGCTGCAGGAGCAAATTCCTCAGACAGAGTGGACACTCAGTAACAAAGGTGGGCCGGGCACAGTGGCTCATGCCTAGAATCCCAGCACTTTGGGAGGCCAAGGTGGGCAGATTACTTGAACCCAGGAGTCAGAGACCAGCCTGGGCAACATAGTGGGACTCCATCTCTACAAAAAATACAAAAATTAGCTGGGTGGCGTGTACTGGTATTCACAGCTACTTAGGAAGCTGAAGTGGGAGGATCACCTGTGCCCGGGAGGTTGAGGCTGTGGTAAGCCCTGATTATACTCCAGCCGGGGCGACAGAGACCCTGTCTCAAAAAACAAAACAAATCAAAACAACAACAAAACCAAACAAAAAGCAAATGCTGCTTCCCTTCTCCTTGCCCTTGTACACGGTGGACATAACATAGGTGCTTCTGCAGCTGAACTGAAACAAACTCAAGAGGTCCCTGACATTGTCAAAAACTCCCTAAACCATGCTCTGCCCAGAAAAAGAGGCTTCTAAGACAGTGAGAGTCCCAGTTCTGGAGATCTCTGCATATGTGATTACTGATTCGCTCAACAAACTGATTGATAGAGAGCTCCTGAGGATACAATGGAGAACAGCAGAGTCAGTTTCCGCCCTCTTAGATTTCCATTCTAGTGAGAGAGACACAAGAAATAAGTAAACAAAATGATCAGCAATTGCAATAAATGCCACAAAAGACACAAAGAACTGCAACAGAAGACTGAGTGAAGGGGTTCAAATGTGAGGCCAGGATGTACCTCTCTTGGGAACCGGTACCAGCATGACGGTCTGGGACACCACAGCTGAGGTTATCCCACACCCAGCCTTCCTATGCCACTGCCTGGTTCTCCTGGAAGCCCCTAGACCAGACTCCAGAGCAATGCCATAGACCTGCTGGCCCAAGCCCCTGGGTGGTCAGCGCCTCCAGAAAAAACAGGTGGCCCTTCCCCATTCTCTACTTCATCAAATCCTCAGCACAACCTTCGAGTCAGACAGGACCGCATTCTTTCTCTCCAGTCTAAGCAGAGAGTAGGACTGGTTAAGAGACTCACTCAAGGTCACATGGCCAGTGGGGACAGTGACTTGGCTCTGGCCTCCAGCTCCTGCCTGTGCTGTCCCTCCCCTCTGCAGAGGCAGCCCCCTGGGGTGATAGGTGAAGAAGGACCCAGGGCTAAGGCAGGGGAAGGCTGAAGGGCTGCATACCCAAACTCTTGAGGAGGGAGTGAGGCACTACCATTCTCCAGGGGACCCACCCGAGACCCATGAGAGGTGGAGTGGGGATAGGTAATCTGTAGCGTACAGACAGGGTTTGAAATTTGAGTGTTGCCACTGTGCACCTGTGACCATGAGTAGAAGGCGTGTCCCATCTGTAAAACGAGACAGTAGTACCTGGCACAGTGGGTTGTGAAGTTAATACAGAACCATTTCTGGTACATTCTGAGCACTCAATGCTCGGTAGTTGTAACGATGATTATAATTACCACATAGCAATTATGTATGAGACCTGATCTGGGCCCTGGGGATGCTGGAGAAACAAAGAAGAGTCTGGCCTTGCAGAACTTTTATTTTAGTGAAGACAGACAACAGCAAGCAAAATAAGAATTTCACCTGGCACATTGGGAGGCTGAGGTGGGCAAATCACAGGGTTCGAGACCAGCCTGGCCAACATGGTGCAAACCCATCTCTACTAAAAACACAAAAATTATCCGAGTGTGGTGGCACTTGCCTGTAATCCCAGCTACTTGGGAGGCTGAGGCAGGAGAATTGCTTGAAACCAGAAGGTGGAAGTTGCAGTGAGCCAAGATTGAACTACTGCACTCCAATCTGGGCAGCAAGAGTGAAACTCTCTTCAAAGAAAAAAATAACAATAATTTCAGAGGCTGAAAGCTATGAAGACAGTACATAAAATAAAAAGGAGTGGGCATAAGGCTACTTGAGGGCTGGGCATGGTGGCTCACGCCTATAATGCTAGCACTTTGGGAGGCCAAGGTGGGAGGATCACTTGAGCCCAAGACCTCAAGACCAGCTTGGGCAACATACAAAGATCGCTACCTCTGTCAGTACAAAAAAAGTTTTAAAAATTAGCCAAGAGGTCAAGGTTGCAGTGAGCCATGATTGCACCATGCAATCCAGCCTGAGTGACAGTGTAAGACTGTCTTAGAAAGAAAAGAAGACTCCTTGAGCTAGAGTAGTCAAGGAGGATTTCTCTGAGCTGAGACCTGAATGATGGGAAGCAGGCAGAGGAGGGAGACGAGAGCATTCCAGGCAGAGACTAGAGCATGTGCAAAGGCCCTGTGACAGTGGAGAGCTTGGCATGGTCATTGGGAAGAAGGCTAGGTTGCTGGAGTTCTCAGTTGCTTGAGGAGGGTAGGGCCTGGCAGACCAGGCTAGGAGAGTTTATTCTCACTGCTATAGCAACAAGATGGTTTTTTTTTTAAAGGGTTTTTTGGCTGGGTGTGGTGGCTCACGCCTGTAATCCTAGCACTTTGGGAGGCCAAGACAGGCAGATCACGAGGTCTGAAGTTCGAGACCAGTCCGGCCAATATAGTGAAACCCCATCTCTACTAAAAATACCAAAAAAAAAAAAAAAAAAAAAAAAAAAAAAAAAAAAAAAAAAAAAAAAAAAAAAAAAAAAAAAAAAAAAAAAAAAAAAAAAAAAAAAAAAATTAGCTGGGTGTGGTGGTGTGCGCCTGTAATCCCAGGTATTCAGGAGGCTGAGGCAGGAGAATCACATGAACCCGGGAGGCAGAGGTTGCAATGAGCCGAGATTGTGCCATTGCATTCCAGCCCTGGCAACAGTGTGAGACTCCATCTCAAAATAAATAAATTAATAAAATAAAATTTAAATTTAAACAAAGGATTTTTTGTTTTGTTTTGAGACAGGGTCTTGCTCTGTAGCCAGGCTGGAGCGCATTGGCACAGTCTTGGCTCACTGCAGCCTTGACTTCCCAGGCTCATATGATTCTCCCACCTCAGTCTCCCAAGTAGTTGGAATTACAGGCATGTACCACCATGCCCAGTGTAGAGATAAGTTTTCGCCATGTTGTCCAGGCTGGTCTTGAACTCCTGACCTCAAGCAATCCACCTGCCTCGACCTCCCAAAATGTTGGGATTACAGGCATGAACCACCTTGTCCAGCCTAAAAAGGGGCCGATTTTACCCATTTATGCCTAGTGTTCCATTATTGGAATGCTAAGCATGTGGGAGTTGTTTATATCCTACTGCTCATCACCAAGGTCTGATTGCAAAAATTCAAAACATTGCACCTCAGGCATGAATGGGTTAATGAGATTACTCTGTGTGTCGAAAGGGCTGGGACAGGAACAGAAACAGAGAGACCTGCTGTGGTATGATGGGGACGGAGACCAGCTAGAGGACAGATGATGGGAACTTGGGCTACAGCTGCAGTAGGGAAGAGGTGAAAATGGCCAAGTTGGGGATATACTGAGAGGTAAGTGCTGTCAGAATAAACTGGTGGTGGCCGGGCGCCATGGCTCACACCTGTAATCCCAGCACTTTAGGAGGCTGAGGCTGGAGTCTCACTCTGTTACGCAGGCTGGAGTGCTGTGGATCGATCTTGGCTCACTGCAACCTCCACCTCCCAGGTTCAAGCAATTCTCCTGTGTCAGCCTCCCAAGTAGCTGGGATTACAGGTGCCCGCCACCACACTCAGATAAGTTTTGTATTTTTACTAGAGATGGGGTTTCACCATGCTGGCCAGGCTGGTCTTGAACTCTTGACCTCAAGAGATCCACATGCTTTGGCCTCCCAGAGTGTTGGGATTACAGGGGCGAGCCATCACGCCCAGCCGAGTAACCCTTCCTTAAGAGAACCAAGCACTAACTAGACCTACTAGGCACTTAGAAGATGAAACTGAAACACAGATGCCTGAGGTCTCAGAGTTGAGATGAGGTATGGATTGTCCCAATTCTTGCATTTATTCAGATGGTCACATTTATTTATTTATGAGATAGTCTCACTCTGTCACCCAGGCTGGAGTGCCTTAGCGCAATAATGGCTCGCTGCAACCTCCACCTCCCAGGTTCAAGCGATTCTCCTATCTCAGCTTCCCGAGTAGGTGGGATTACAGGCACGTGCCACTACACCCAGCTAATCTTTGTATTTTTAGCAGAGATGGGTTTTCATCATGTTGGTCAAGCTGATCTCGAACTCCCAACCTTAGATGATCTGCCCACCTCAGCCTCCCAAAGTGCTGGGATTACAGGCATGAGCCACTGCATCCAGTCAGATGGTCACTTTAGATATGTGGGGACAGAGAACTAGTGATTATTGAGTCATGCAGACAAAGAGAACACTGAGTGAAGGGCTCTGCAGACCAAGAGGCACCATCCACTTCCAAGACAGCTCTGGGGAGGGCCAGAGAACGCACACTTGGGGTTTGAAGGAAAACTGGGGGTATCCCCAAGTGGCTGTCCAGCAATTTTAACTGCTCAGGGCTTCACTGCACTCAAGCGGCCCTTGCATTGTCGGCTGGAGCAGAGAAAGGGACCTCCCTCCCTTATGCTGAGCTGACACTGGCTTCCCTGCACCATTCCACCTGTGGAACACCTGGCAAGACCCAGCCCTTTGGGCTTGCCCCGTCGGTGTTTACAAACATTGGCCTACCGATTCTTGCCTTTTCTAGGACAAATGCCCTGATTTGTTCTGGGGCCCCTTGACAGTCTAGACCATCTACCACTCTGGCTGCTCTCTGAATGCTTGTTTGTTGGCAAAACCCTGCTTAGAGTTTGAGCACCCAGATTCAAAAATCCTCCTCCCGCTGCGTCTGATCAAGGCATTGGAGTAAGGTGCGCTCCTCTCTTTTCTGGTGTTAAAACTTCTGAGCCGGGCATGGTGGCTCACACCTGTAATCCCAGCACTTTGGGAGGCTGAGGCAGGCGGATCACCTGAGGTCGGGAGTTCGAGACTAACCTGACCAACATAGAGAAACTCCGTCTCTACTAAAAATACAAACGTAGCTGGATGTGGTGGCGCATGCCTGTAATCCCAGCTACTCAGAAGGCTGAGGCAGGAAAATCGTTTGAACCCAGGAGGCGGAGGTTGCAGTGAGCCAAGACTGCACTACTGCACTCCAGCCCGGGCAACAAGAGGGAAACTCCGTCTCTAAATAAATAAATAACTTCTGTTGCTCAGCCCAGAGCTGAATTTACTTTCCAAGCAATGCTGTCTCACTGCAACTTATTTTTTCAGCTTCCAGTCAACAAAACTCTTTCCTGTACCCAGGAGACAACCCCATTTACTAATTTGATGCTCATGCAGGTGACGTGCTTTAGGGAGGCCCTGCCTCACTAGGGCCAGACGCGAGCACCTCCCCGCTTAGGTACTTGAGCCCCCCGGAGGAGGCTGTGAACAGTCACGGCAGGGAAAAGAGACGCGAGACAAAAGGACATTATTACGGTGCTTTTCCGTTTTTCTTTTTGCACAAAAACAGTCCATTTATTCAAGTGTTCTCCAGCACAAGTACATTAGAAAGGAGCTTTATTATATTCTTCTGGGCACAAAAAAAAATGTGATGAAGGCGGAACTGACAGACTTTCTACATCTGTTGTACGCATTGACCTCTTTAATTATTTCATAAACAGCTATGTCACGAGCATCACTTACACAGAGATACAACAGGACACCAGGTGGGTGGGGCAGGGACCCACTCGGGCCCCATTCGTCCCTCCCTGGATGTCCTAGAACCAGACTGTGAAATGTACATTATTATTGTCAATAAATAGAGAAGCAACCCTAAAAAAAAAAACAAAAACAAAAAAAACAGTGGTGAAAGGATGCTGGAACCAGGAAAAAAAATATATAATAAAGGAAAAAAGAGGAACTTAAGAGAAAGGAAAGAGGGCTGGGGAGGGAAGGGAAGGGCCTGGGAAGTCCTGCATTTAGCTGCGTGGAATGTGGAGTAAAAGTGCTCTGCCACCGGGGTCAAAGCGAAATCGTCTGTAACAGTAAAAGTTATTACCAAATCAGCTACGGAGTTTATTCTTCAGTATGAATACATGATTTCCCACAAATAAGTAAGCACCCGCTACTTCAATGCCTCAGCTAAAACACATGAAATCGCTCATTTAGTTTTCAAGTACAAAGTTAAAATGCCTTTTTAATAATAATATATCAGAGTAAAATAATAGTCTCTTTTAAACTCCACTACAAGAAAACAAAACAAACAGTCATTGTCCAGACAGCAGACTTAATTTAACAATATATATTTTTAATAAAATGTTTTAGCACCTTGTTGAGTCACCTCCTCCCTCTGCGTATTCTAAGGAATTTCAGCATTTTTGTTGTCTGTTGAATTCTAGGGCTGTGCAACCAAATCGGTCTGTGAAGTGAAATGGGACTAGGGGACTTTAGACCGCTGCTCATGTTCTCAGGCACAGGGGTGGAGGCCGCTAGGCTGGGGCTGGGGGAGCCACCCTCCTCGCCCCTCCAGTGGAGCTGAGCCAGGGAGCTTTCCAGTTACGGGAGTTTCGGGAGTCCCGGGCCCTCTGGTGGGGGAAGTGAGTAAGTCACTACCAGCAAAGGGATCCTCTGTCCTTGTCCTTTTCTCCCCCTATCCCCCAAAACTCTGCTGCCTCGGGTCAGAGACAGGTCACCTACCAAAGGCCCACCTTATATGGGTCTCAGAAACATAGAGACAAGGCTCCCCAACTCGGTCCCCAAAGACCCTGGCCTGCCTTTACCAAAACGTAAAGATTGCAGAGCTCCCGCTACAACAGCGGAGTCCATCCTCTCATCCCTTCCCTCTCCTCCTGGTCCTCCTGACCCCAGCACAGGGCCTGGTGAGGAGGCGGCTGACACCTTCCCTAATTCTGGCTCAGCAGGGCACGGCCAGAAAGGCCATCCTAGCTCCAGGCCATCCCTCCATAACACCTTTTCCACCCCTGGGGTTGAGAGCAGGAGGTTTTGGCTGCTTCCTGCCAAATAGGCAGGACTCCTGGAGGACAACTCCAGGGGGGCCCTCTAGGCTCCCGCGCCAGGAGCAGGCAGCCTGGAGAATGCACAACGACAAACTCAGATTACTCACCTCCCCGGACCAAAACAGGCGCCTGGCTAGAAACTCGGTTCCCACCAGAATCTTGGCTCTGCCACGCTCCCAACCAAAGCAAGCAAGCAGCCCCTCTTCAGGACATGGTGTCAGGCAGCACCCCTCCCTGCCCTGGCCCTAACCCCACAGCTTGAGGGGGCTCCTAAAAGCAACAGCTCTGAAAGACACTTGGAGCCGCTGCAATTCTGCACCAAGCAGCATAGCAACAGGAATTCAAAACTGCCTCCCAAATCTACTGTATTTATATAAGCAAAACTATGAAATGAATGACTGCAGTTTTCCTAGAGGAACGCCTTCCAGATGGCTTTGCTGAAATATTCCTTCTGCTGGAGAAGGTGGCGACTTCCCCAGTCGCCACAGCCGGGTGGCCAATTATCGGGAGGCGAGGGGAGCCGGGCCCTGTGAGACCCTTTCAGTGTCAGCCTTCCTTCCTGCCGGGCTGCCTGCCCCAATCCTTGCAACGTGCCAAAACTCACGCGCATCCCTACCAGCCAATCACACCCAGGCCCGTTTCAAAAACGAACAGGTCGCGGATGCTCTCTTGGAAAGTTTGCTTTCCAGTAGGATGTTCAATAGCAAGAAGTCTCTGGGGCTTAGAGAGAAAAGGAGAGCAAGAGATTCACGTCATCATCTGTGGACTGCAGACCCCCGACAGTGCCCACCTGCGGCCCCCCAGGCTGCCTGTTCACTGTCCTGTCACTCCCTTGGGGTGGGGATTAGCACCAGCCATCTGCTGGAAACCAGCTTCCTGCTCAGGCAGGAGGCCACGGGCTGTGTCCCCAGTACTAGCACCTGGCTACGTCCCCCAGGCAAGAGCCACGGATCTCTTTGGCATCATGCTCCACCTGGCACCTGCAGGGGGGAAGCTGCCATCCTCAACCCCCAGAACCCTTGTTTCTAAGGGGGAAATGGGCCTGATCTTTGGAAAGAAAATTCCACAGGGAATATGCCTGGCAATTTTCCCTAGGGCCTCTTCGTTGCCCTGCTCCACCGCCTCTAACCTCTGCCTCATCTATCACCTGCTGAAGCACAGCGCCCCTTGGAAGGTGACCCAATACCTGTCCCCGGAGGCCCCAGGGTTGAGGTGGATTAAGCACGTCTCAGCTCAGCCAAGTTGGCACAATCCCAAAGCCCCCACACTCTTCCCCAAGTTCTACTGTGAGACCAAGACCACAGGCTGGGCTGGAAGAAAAGCTGGTGATTGTTAACTCTTGTCCTTGCAAGGGTGGCCCACAACCTCTGGGGCATCTGGTCCATTCTAGGGCCCAGTCAAGTGGCTAGACCTGGAGGAACAAGTGCTCTCAAGCTGTCAGCCGTAAGGGCTCCTCTGTGCTCAGCACTCCCTCCTGGAGCAAGCCGGCCCACAAGAATCCCCCGGGCTTGCCATGCCCTTGGCTACCAAGTCTCTTTCCAAGTCCCCACACCAATCCCTTGGGTGGAGCACCAGGCCCAGCTCTGGTGGAGCTCAGGCCGCTGGGAAAGGCTAACTCTGTCACTAAGCAGTGGCTTGGGAGAGCCTGAAGTGTTAGATCACTCTGTCCTGATCCTGGGAGCCGGGAAGACCTTAGACCTTGGCCGGCGGGGGAGGGAGCACCTTGGACTGCCTGAGGCAGCCCCTCCTCCCCCAGCCCTCCTGGAGTGGCACTGGTGGACTCCAGAGGACGGAGCCCCCGCTGGAGCAAGGAGGGGCTGGGCGAGCACCACAGTCAGCACAGGGACTCTAAAGAGGGGGCAGAGGCTCCCTTCCTCGCTGCTCCAGCCCCACAGGGGCCCAGTCACCACCTGTCAGAGGTGACAGGAAGCAACTGGGCATGATCTTAAACACCAATCTGTCAAGGAGACAGTAGATTGGGGTCCAGGACCAAGCACCCCAAAAAGGAGTGAGACCGGCCACCAGCTGTGTGAATTTACTCCTGAGTAATGAGCAGGGGGTCAAAGCCTTGGTTTGGTTTTGTCACTAATTACTAATTTGGTTTAGTCAATAGGTAAGGTTCACTGTCCCATTTTTTTTTCCCCCAATGAAAGCCCCCTGGCCAAGACAGACCTGGATGTCAATTTGATTTTAGTTGGGGGAGAATAGGTAGGGGGAGTTGAGGGCTGACTTTACTGGTGCCTAGAGTTGCAGGTCAGTATCACAGGTTGCTAACAGAAGAATCTTTTGACATCACCAGGGGCAAAAGAGATAGAACACTACCTGCTAGAGGAGAGCACCTGCTGAAATAAAACCTCCTCCTTTTCCTGCCTTCAGCACCTAGCAACTTCTGGGATTGACAGTCTACCTGCAATCAGGGCAACAGAGGTAAATAGCTGCACGGGCTGACTCCACAAAGTCCTGAACCCTGGGGAGAAGAGTGCTGGGAGCTCCCTGGCGTGTGTGTGAGTGCATTCATTATGCATCAGTACAGAAATATGCTCCTGTGTATGCGTGCGAGATTGATTGGTGTGGGGTTTATGTCTGCAGTGGGGACCGAGGCTCAGCACACTGAGCCCGCTTCCCCCACTCCCCACCCCATAATATTTCTTATACATGACCCTATCTATGTATTTATAGAGCGCCTATCACCGTAGGCCCCATCTTTCTAGGGACATGGACTTGGGGCCATGTGCTTGCCGACACACCTCCCAGCTCTGCCAGTCCCAGGAGGTGCCATCCCCCCTCCCATTATAAAATATATATCTCTATATGCCACATATCTACACCCCATCTACCCAGGCAAGCACCTGCCCATCGGGCCCTCACCCTGGAGCCAACAACGCCATCCCTTCCTACTGCTGACGACAGGCCGCCTGCCTTGTAGGAGGCGGAACCAAGTGCCGAGCACTGGGGGCTCCAGGTGTTACTGACTCGAGGTAAGAGCACAGCTATCATCAGACTGAGTACTAGAAAAGAAACACACACCACTCCAACCACACACACAAGGAGAGAGACGGCCGGTCCTCCCTCCAGCCCTGACACACCCGACTCAAGAGGAGGGGAAGTAGAAGAGAAGAGTGACGAGCCCGGAAGGCAGACCTCGGGGACTCCCTGGCCGCCCAGCTGTCACCATACCCAGTGGCCCACCTGGCCCGAGGGGTGGGAGCCAGGGCACCAGAGCCACCGCTAACTCAGAAGCACCCTGCTCCCGCACCTTGGTTTGAAACCTAAAGGGAAGGGTGTTGGGTTTTTGTTTTCTTAAAGAAAATCTCAAAACAAACATAATTATAACCAGAACCATAAGAATAATTATAATAAAAGGTGTCATCAGCCTCCCAGTATAAAACTGCAGCCTTTGGAGATGACCAAAAACATCACATTCCAGGGGCCAGGAGCCGCCTTGTGCACAGAGGGGTGGATGGTGGGGGCCTCATAAAAGAACACACAAAAGGCGACTTAGACAGGAAAGCACCAGTACGTTTTGTATGTTTTTTTATTTGCTCCAGGTGGGGTTTTGACTGTCACTTTCCCACACTCTGGATTAGTTCTGATCCCACCACAAGGAGCCCTCGAATCGGCTAAAGTGAGAAATTGGGCCTGAAGACTCCGTACCCTGCCAGGCTGTCGAGGGAGTCTCCTTTTAGAAAAAAATCAAAAGGTTATTGCATGAGTCTGGATGAATCCCACTCTCAGCTGTCCACGGTCCCGACCACCTCATCTAACCCCCTTTTTGGCAGGGAGAAACGGGAGAACACGGCTCCCAGGTTCTCCTCCTTCACTCTGTGGCAAACCAAGGGGAAGAGCCCACCGTGAGAATGCGCCATCTGTAAGCTGTCTCCCTTCCTCCATCCTTGGTGAAACCCTTTGCGCAGAAGGCCACGTGGAAGCTGATGTTTTTACTCATCTCGCTGTTTGAAAGCACCATTGTGAAGTCGGGTTATACAGTAGTTAACAGTACCTTTTATATATATATCTCATATCTATCATATATATATAAACTGTAAACAAGAGGTAACAGCGGCTTCTAGAAACTGATTTTCTTCAAGGTTTCCTGTGTGGTAGGCACCTGAAATACTGTAGAAAAGTGTCTTGTGTGGTGTTCTCGTCTCCCTGCTGCTAACTGGGTTCTGTTTTGCGTGACCAGGAATGGTGCGGGCACGACAGCTCAGTGGCTGGGAGGGAATGCGGCCGCCTGAGTGTCTCTCTCTGTCCGTCCCCTGCTTGTGCTCCTATCTGATCAGGCTAGAGACAAAAAAAGATATATAGTAAAAAAAAAAAAAAAAAAAAGAAAAGAAAAAAAAAATAACCCAATATATAGATTTCTATAGAATTTCCTTTTTTCCTCTCTCCCACCTTTCCTCTGCAAGGTATTGTTACTATTTTTTGTTACTGGTTTTTGCTGAAATAACCTTGTTTCAGTCACAGCAAGAAACAAAACCCAAACAAACAGAAAACCCCTCTGAAAAGAGTAGAAAACAAAAGGTCTGACCAGAAAAAAAAAAGGAGGGGGAGGAAGGGGAGCGAGCTTGGTTTTGTTTTTAAATAGGACTGAAGAATAACATTGAAAAATCAGGAGATGATGTCCAACCCTTTTCGCAAGGCAAAGCCCTCCGGTATTTCCGCCTCTGTGGTTTTTGTTTTAAATTCCTTTTTCTCTTCTGGGTGCTGATACTTCTCTCCATCCTCACGTTCTTGGTGTTTTGTTATGTTTTGTGTTTTTTTGTTTAATTTTGTGTCGCTACCTCAGTTTGCCCCCATGTCCCTTACACACACGCAAAATACTCCTTCAGCGGAGCGAAGAGGTGGCGGATGACTGGCACGCTCCACGACCTGCCCAGCAGTCTCTGCCTCGCCAAGCGGCTCATGTTGGAGACGTCAGTATAGTGGACAGGGAAACCAAATACCCTGGGGGAGAGAAGGCAAAGAGGGCAGGGTGAGTGCTGGTGGGACAAGGCTGCTCAGAAGCCATCTAACCACACAGCAGGACCCAGAGGACCAGCAGACGCCCAGAGCAGGGACGGGGCGCTCACACCCACCAACTCACGACGCATGCTTAGTTCTGCCAAATCTTCTGTCCTTTATAAACAACCCAGCACTCGGATCACCAACCATGTGCCGGCACTGGGCTGGTTTCTATGGCCTTAGAGGTAGTAAGGTCATCACTGCCTAGAGTTTCACAACCCAGCAGAAACAAGATAATTTTGAACAATCCTGCAGAAATACCTCCAGGACACACTCTATGGTTCCCCTCTCCTCCAGGGCTAGCTCCACAGCACACACCTCGAGTCTGCATGTAATGAACACACAGCCCTAGCATCCTGCCCACTGAGAGGAGGGAAGGCGAAAAAGGAGCTGAACTCCGGCCCGACTTCAGAAGCTGAAGGATTTCCTGTTTGCTTTGGTTGTTTGTGTAAATGGTCTCTTTGTCTGGCTAAATCCTAGTTATACTCAGAGAACAAGAAGGTCATCCAGCCCCGAGAGTCCTGTTTGTACCAAATCAGGGCAGGGAGGCTGTAAGGTCTGCCTGGCCCTATGCTGGCTTGGTTTACAAAAGACCTACAAAATTGGCACCGCAAGTTCAGGAAGGTCCTGCCGCTGCAGCATTTCCCTGGGGACCAGCAGAGTCTCTGGGAGACAAGCTACCATGGGATTCCTAGACTCTCTTTTTCCTTTGAGATGGAATCTCTCTCTGTTGCCCAGGCTGCAGTACAGTCATGTGATCTCAGGTCACGCAACCTCCACCTCCCATGTTCAAGTGATTCTCCTGCCTCAGCTTCCTGAGTAGCTGGGACTACAGGCGCACAACACTACCATGCCGGGTTAACTTTTGTATTTTCAGTAGAGATGGAGTTTCACCATGTTGGCCAAGCAGGTCTCAAACTCCTGACCTCAGGTGATCTGCCTGCCTCCCAAAGTACTGGCATGAGCCACTGCACCCAGCCTCTAGACACCTTTTACTTTGGACCAGCCTGACAATACACAGGAGCCTGGCTGGCCAGGAGTCCACCCCAGGAGTCTGCCATGTTGGGAAATGCTTGATAAAACCCACTGTTCCCAGGGCATTTGTGGAAAACAAGCCAGGTGGGAAAGGCAGAGGATCCCCCAGCAAGCACGGCAACCAGAACGTCCCATGCCACAGCCGGACCCACACAACTCGGGTACCTTTCCATTTCAGTGCACCATAAGATGTCCTCTTTCTCATTCATGAAGACGGGAAAATGCTGGTCTTTGCCCTGCTTTATGGAGTTTGACCTCGTAGTAATGGTCCTCACTTTGCTGAACTACAAGATGAAGAGAAAAGAGGACTGAGCAAAAATTCATTCACCAGCCATCGCTGATCATGCATCTACCAAGTATGCCAGGTACTCGCCAACCCTGACAGGGTCTGGTCCTCCCAGGGAGCTGGGTATGGCTCTGAGAGAGCAGAGTTCACCAGGCAAGGAGCCTCTGCACCCCCTACAGCCCCACTTTTCTTCCTACTTGGAGGTAATCTGGCCAACCTTAGTCAGATTCATCTAGCCACAGACTTAATTTTTTTTTTTTGAGACGAAGTCTCGCTCTAATCTAGGCTGGAGTGCAGTGGTGCGATCTCGGCTCACTGCAACTTCCGCCTCCTGGGTTCAAGCGATTCTCGTGCCTCAGACTCCCGAGTATCTGGGACTACAGGTGCATGCCACCACGCCCGGCTAATTTTTGTATTTTTAGTGGAGACAGGGTTTTACCATGTTGGCCAGGCTGGTCTCGAACTCCTGACCTCAGGTGATCCACCTGCCTCAGCCTCCCAAAGTGTTGGGATTATGGGCGTGAGCCATCGCGCCCAGCCTAGCCACAGACTTTAGAAGTAGAAGCTGTAGCCACTACACCTTCCAAGTCTTCTAAAGAATTAGCTCTTTCAGAGGTGGAGTAACTTGTAGGCTAAAGGATGCCAAGTTACTGAGGGGCTCAAAGATGCCCTCTGAGCTGCCAGTGGTTCTGAATGCTGGAACCTGCTGACACAGAACCCAATGCCCCAGGTACTCACTCCAGGAGATTCTAGCTCCAGAGAGAAATGGAGCTTCCATATCGTGGGAGGCTGCTCTGATTTGAAGGCTTTTGCAATAGGTTTTGGCCAAAAAATTAAAAAATGAAAAGCCACAGCAAGTCCAGGTCTTGGTAAAGACTCCTCAGTGTCTACTGGGGGCAGTGTGCGACACTCACCAGGGAGGAAGGGCTGAAGGCCAGCAGCCCTGGGCCCTCCTCTGGCTGCCCCGCTGCATGACCCTGCACTGGCTCCTAAATTGCATTCTCCACACTAGCTGGAGGTGCAGGCGGGACATGGCCCTGGCCATTGCTCCACCTCATCCTGCCCTTCCTTCTCCCTGCCCCCCAGCAGAGGTCCTGGACGCTGGAGCTGACCTTGGCTATCCTTCCATGCTCCAGACACTCCTGCAGCTCCAGCTTATCATTCACAGTGGATGCCAACGGCCTAGGAGGCAGAAGAGAGACGGTAACAACAGAAACCTGGAGGACAGCAGGAAGGCCCCCAGCCACATGACCCCCTCCCTCCCCCAGCAGCCACTAATTCACAGGGTAAGAGCCCCCTTCCCCAAATCGTGTACACACGTCATAACCCTCTTCAAACTCCCCACAAACACACCAACACACACGGCAGCCATCCACAAACACAAATCCACCAAGCATGAATCCGTAGAGGTAAATTCGAAAGTGGTCTCAAACTAAGAATAGGCAGATAACACCTAGCAGAAGAGGAAAAAAAGCACAGCTATCTTTACATCAGTTAGTCTAAAATACACTGAGCTTCAAGCGTCCTACTGCAAGGTAAGCTTTGGGGGTGACAATGTTCTGACTGTTGATTTGTGGTGACTGTTACATGGGTATGTCCACTGGATGAGATTCATTAAGCCACAAGTCTTAAACGTACAGTTTTAAAAGACTTAAATTCTGGGCCGAGTGCAGTGGCTCATGCCTGTAATCCCAGCCCTTTGGGAGGCCGAGGCAGGCGATCACCTGAGGTCAGGAATTCGAGACCATCCTCGCCAACATGGTGAAATTCCATCTCTACTAACAATACAAAAATTAGCCAGGTGTGGTGGCAGGTGCCTGTAATCCCAGCTACTCAGGAGGCTGAGGCAGGAGAATCGCTTGAACCTGGGAGGCAGAGAGGCTGCAGTGAGCCAAGATCATGCCTTTGCACTCCAGCCTGGGCGACAGAGCAAGACTCCGTCTGAAAAAAAAAAAAAAACTTAAATTCTGCAGTTCCCTGAAGACCAAAATTCTGACACTAGACACATCACTTCTCAGGGTGCAGGCCAGATAACGGCTGTCCCCTTCAACGCTGATCTCTTCTGACAGGTAAGGATATTTAAGGAAGGTTTCTCTGAGCACTGGCTCCAGGAACTCAGTGAGGGAACATGGGGGCCGGCAGTCAAGTGAGGCACTCGAGAGGCGCCCCCAGTTGTTTACGCGTGCACCGTCCAGTCGGCTCTGCGTGCAGGACCTCTGCTCCTCCTAGAAGCTCAGAGTTCAGTATTTTAGAGTTGAAAGAAGCAGGTGAGAAATTCTCCAGGACCAAGGTCTAACAGGAGACACTGAGTGGCTCCATGAAAATACTGGGCCACGTTAGCCCATCTATTTCCAATATACACATGTATCTCGGGAACTCTGGTGGACAGTTTCAGGCCAGCTGCCCCAATGCCCCATCTCCTTCCCCTCAACAAATCCTGGACAGCAACTTTACCAAACACATATGAGATGGGAAAGGTCCTACAACCTCATGGGAATAGCAAGGAGGGAGACTATTTGACTGAGGCCAGGTGAAATGATGTCTCCTAGTTATACCAAGTAGTAGACCAAGGAGGTTTATCACCCATGACTCAGAACGCTCTGGAAAACACTTCCCTCCACAATGGACAGGGACTGAGCGGCTCTCAGTGTGTTTCTGAACTGCCAACTCTGGACAGTTTCTTCTGCCTCAAAAGCCTTTTTATAATGCCAGTTTTACACCTGACGAAATGAATTTTCTTTGCTCCTGGATATTAAAATCTTTATCTGTGTAACCTAACTGAAGAAAATCTCTCAAAGAAAGGACCTGAAGCCAACCAAGTGTGTGATTAGGAAAATTAAGCAGAACCCTGAATTCACATGCAGCCATCGCAAGATTCCCTCTCTTGGAACAGGCTATGGCCATGACTCTCCTTCCCAGTCCTAAAGCCATGCTCCATGGCTTTACCTCAGGAGAATCTAAGCACCAGAGGGCTCGGGACATATCACCAATGTCGGAAAACCAACCACCTAACTCGACAGCACATGACTCTTTTGTATAAAGAGAGTGCTTTTAAAAGTCCTGCTTTAAGACCACTAGTTGTTGGTTTCAGACAAGTATTTTCCATACCCTGACTCCTTTTCCTCAAGGAAAAGGAAATAAAGAACTTGGCAGAGCAGCTAGCCATTCAGCAGAGGCTGGCCGGAGAGGGCCTGGCTCAGGGACTCCCCAACCGTGGGCCATCCCACCTGCAGCCATCCCACCTGCAGTCCCAGCCCACAGCCCCCCAGGCCCAGGAGCTCTCACCAACCTGTTCATACCGGGAAGGTTACCCCAGAAGTAGCGGGCCCTGTGTGCAGCTGACACTTCTTTGGCATCAATCATCACAGGGTTGGACTACAAAACAGGAGATGGTTTGAAGATGAGCCAAGGAGGAAGACGAAACAGCGCCGGCATGCTGTGGTGTTGCGCCTGAAAGCCTCAAAGGCTCTTACTTCTCTCTCAGGAGCCACACACTGAGCTAGCCTGCAGCCTCCAGGAGAAGCTGGAATTACACCTAGCCACATTCTACATGCTGTCACCGAACATTCTAGATCAGCGTTGTCCAAATGAACTTCTTCAATGGTGGGGATGTCCTCTATTTACACTGTTCAATTCAGTGGCCACTAGCTCACTAGTACAGGTGGCTATTTTGTACCTAACATGAGGCCAGTATGATTGAGGAGCTGAATGGTTAATTTTTTTTTTTTTTTAAATAAAGACGGGGTTTCACCATGTTGGTAAGGCTGGTCTTGAACTCCCGACCTCAGGTGATCCAACCACCTTGGCCTCCAAAGTGTTTGGACTACAGGCGTGAGCCACCATGCCCGGCCTAATGTTAACATAAATAGCCGCACGTGGCTAGTGGCTACCATATTGGACAGTGCGGCTCCAGACTACCAGGAGGCTGGGAGAACCCAGGCTCCAGCGAGTGTGGGTGGGTTTACCATAAGCCCCGATTATAACTCAGACACAGGCCTGCTCTCACTTAGTCAGAACACCAGCTTGCGGTGTGACCCACCCCAAGACTTGGGAGCACAAGTGGGCTCACGCTCCCAGACAGGCCACCCCAAGCATGCCTCTGGCAGCAGAATCTCTGTGCATGGCTCAGACTTGGCTCAGGGTTAAACTGGGACTCACATGAGGAGGAATGAAAACTCAGCTAAGTCCTGTTTGCTTCTCAGGTGCCATGTCATAGTACCAGGAGTGAGGACGGGCCCTGCTTGCTCAGGGAAAACTGATTTTTGTCCTCTCAAAGGTCCTAGTGTGAATGGACACCACACAGAATGCCCAGCCCCAGGAGTCAGGCACCCCACCCAATTCAGTGACAGGTCCTTCAACCCCGGAGGTCTACACCCACCTCTTAGAATGAGACCACTGGTTCTTTCTGAGGTGGGCCTCTAACTCTGCTTCCTCCCTTTCAATCCAGAAAGACTGGGGCTTCCCAAACAGGCCCCTTGCAAAGCAGAAGTCACCAGTCCCCAGCTCCACAATGCAGATAAGACAGGGATGGAGCAGCAGGCCACGGTAGAAGCCATTAGTGAGCTGGCCAAACCAAGGTTGCTGGCTATACCTCGAGAAATCGCGAGATGTCCCTCTTGTCACTAACGCCCATGGCCACCACATTCTCAAAGAGCCAGAAGAAGGGGCGGTCATCTCCCTCCTTGGGCCGCGCATCATGCAGGAGGCGGTAGAACTCAAAGAAGAGCCGGCCAGTGCCCTCTGAGAGGTCGGAAGAGAAAGCCATCAGCTGGGGCTGCCTGCATAGGACAGTGGTGTGGCTTGGGCACGGGGAGGGCACGGGAAGACAGGGTCATCGGGAATAGCTGTCCCAGGGCAGAAATATCCAAGGAGGAAACCTGTGTGCGGAAGCACCAGCTGAGAAGGTGGAGGGGAAGGATGGTACCTACCGTAGAGGCCCTTGCGAGCAGGGTTGACAATGGAGAGGTCATTGCAGGGACTGCCCCCAATCACAAGATCGAATGGGCCCCACTCCTGGATCTGGGAGGATAAAGGCAACGTGATGGGCCTGCTGTCCAGGGACAGAGGCAGACAGGAAGAAAGAGAAATGATCTGTGAACTTGGCAAAGAAGTCCTCTGACCCAAAAGAGGAGACCCAGCTGCTCTGCAGGCTCACGACCCTAATTGCAGCCATGGGCGAGTCCTAAACAAGAAGGGGACCAGATGGATCATCTCTCAGGCCAGTGGGGAAACCAGCATGTTCCAGGCAGGCAGCACAGCCACCCAATGGGAAGACGACCCAAGTGGACGGCTGAGTCTGAAGGTACCCGGCGCGCTGAGTGTCTTAGGCAGGGTGTCTGGGCCATGTGAATGCCCTCCAAATGCCCTTCAGGACTCCAGAGGGCCTGTAGTCATGCTCAAGGGAAGACCCTGCCAGAGCCTCCCAGATATGAAGGCTGGTAAAGCTATTTGCCAAAAGTACTGGGAAGGCAGGAACCTCTCTCTGATCCAAAGAGCTCTACTATAAAGGGCCCAGAAACCAGCCCAGGGAGGAGCCAGAGCCCAAGCAGGCAAGGCCTCAAATAACTTTTTTCTTTTTTTAAAGAGACAGAGTCTTGCTCTGCTGCCCAGGCTACAGTGCGGTGGTGTGATGCTAGCTCACTGCGGTCTTGACTTCCTGTGCTCAAATAATCCTCCTGGCTCAGCCTCCCAAGTAGCTGGAACTACAGGGTCGTCCCACCACGCCTGGCTCATTTTTTAATTTTCTGTAGAGAGAGGGTCTCACTATGTTGCCCAGGATGGTCTTAAACCCCTGGCTTCAAGGGATTCTCCCACCTTGGCCTCCTGAAGTGCTGGCATTATAGGCATGAGCCACCATGCCTAGCCCAAACCCCCATTTTAATTTGCCCTTTACCCTCTCAAGACAGAGGACAAATGGAAGATAAGGAGAAAAAGAGGCTGGGGCAAAGGGTAAGAGGAAGAGAGCAAACGAACAAAATGAAAGGAGGCAACGGCTGCCTCTAGGGGCCGAGTGTGCGGGGAGGGGAGGACGGGCTGCGCCCCACAGCACGGACATACATGCTTCTGTGTGACGCTGCGGACGTCCCCGACGTACATGATCTTCCCCTGGTGCCGCACCATGCCCACTGTGATGGAATCCTCACACACCTCCGAGGCAATGTAGCGGTCCACCTGAATGCCCAAGTCCTTCAGCACCAGGAGCCCTGTGCCAGCCGGCAGACAGCACTGTTACTCGGAGCCATCTCCCTGGCACCCTGGTCCTGGCAGGTGAGCCTGCTGGCCAACAGGACCTGTGGGGTCAGCTGCAGGCCCATGTCCTATCCTTTCCCTGAAGATGCCTTAAATCCTTTCTGGATCCAATTGGGGTATCCATAGTAAGGACATCGAGGCTCTGTCTCATGCCTCGCTTGGCCTATCTGGAAGGCAGTCAAAGCTGTGGAAAACTGACCCGAGAGTACATGGTTCCAGGATCCAGGAAGAATCACATGACTTTTTGGGGGCCTTTTGCTGTCTTCCATCTACAGCTTCGTCCTTCTACACCCTCTTATCACCTCCTGCTACAATTCTACCCCACCCTTCGAGACTCAACCTGAATGCTCCCTACTCCACAAAGATTTCATCAATGCCCCACCCACCCTGGACTCACCGCCCTGTCTGCTGTGAGTCCCCAGCTCTGTGCATCCTTGCCTCCCCATCAGAGCAGCTTCCATTCCTCACTCAGTCCTCTCATGAGTTGCAAAGACTCTTCCAGAGGGAGGAGGCCTCCTCCACTGTGTTTTCCCCCCAGCTAACCACACTGATTTCCTTACCAAGATCCCTCGCCCTCCAGAAATGCTGGCCTAACTGAGGCAAGGAAACAATTGGAGCAGACACCGAGAGGACCTCAGGAGAAACAGGGTACAGCACTGTTTCTGCTGCTCCCAACACATCCCCCTACCAAGGAGCTTTTAAAGCCTGCTGGAGTATGACATGATTTAAGAAGGTCTCAAGGTTCCAGCCTGGGAAACAAAAAGCTGTAAATGAACTTCTCTAGGTTTAGAGAAGAGCAGCATGGAGCTGAGAACAGAAGACAAACATCTGGCCCGGGAAGCCGCCCCCACCCTCACCCTCGAGCCAGGGTCTCTGGGTTGAGACCACCTATCTTCCCTCTGGCCAAACAAAGACACAAATTCTAAGAAGAGCTGGGGAAACCCTTGGCTGGGGGGCAGGGCAGAGGGCTGGATGTGTCTTCACAACCACCTAGATGCTTTCTGCAGTGTCCAGAGCCACATAAAGCAGACCATGCCTGCAGGGTGACCCGGCATCTCCTAAAGGTTTTCCTAAGGAGGGAATGGTTAAAGTATATAAAGATACTATATCAGGATGCTTGTCACAGCACTGCTTATAATAATAAAAAAATTGTAAATGACCTAATAGGAGTTCATTAAATAAATCGTGACACTTTGACTCAAGGGAACCCTATGCAGCACTTACAAATAAAGAATGTAGCTTTAGCTGGGCACAGTGGCTCATGTCTGTAATCCCAGCACTTTGGGAGGCTGAGGTAGGTGGATCACCTGAGGTCAGGGTTTGAGACCGGCCTGGCTAACATGGTGAAATCCCGTCTCTACTAAAAAATATAAAAATTAGCCGGGGGTGGTGGTACGTGCCTGTAATCCCAGTGCCTTGGGAGGCTGAGGCAGGAGAATTGCTTGAACCCAGGAGGCGGAGGTTGCAGTGAGTGGAGATTGCACCACCGCACTCCAGCCTGGGTGACAGAGCGAGACTCTGTCTCAAAAAGAAAAAAAATAAAGAATGTACCTTGATATTGTTTGCCATGGAAAAGCAGTCATAAATGCAAGGCAAGTTACAAAACTGCGTGCATTCACTATCCACTTAATTTATCTATCTATGGATGTATGGTTACATAAACACATGCACAGAAAAAAATCCAAAAAGGATGTATGCCAAAATATTAATAAAAGGATAACGGGTGATTTAAATAGCCTTCTTTAGATCTTGTGTATAATCAAAACACAACAGAACTGTATATGTTTCTGTCTTGCTGAGTCTGTCCTTCGAGGCTCTGTGAAATCTCTGTGAATTTGACTAACCATCACTCCATCCTCTGCTGCTGAGTCTTCACCACTAAGGAAGTGCCCAGCACACAGGCTGCTTTCCCACCTAGTTCACCTTTTTATTTTTGGTCAAATCTAATTCCATGGACTGCACACATTTTCACTTCACACACGTTTCCTCTTTTGGGTGATATTTAACAGCTATGAAGCTAACCATCATTTTGTTTTGCCCACACACATGGCTCCCCGCATCCTGGCACAAGGCAGCCAGCACCTCTTGGGCCTGCACCCTCACCTGTAGCAATTCCGTCAAAGAGAGACAGCACCCGGATGGGCTTCCTCTTCTCAGCTGGGACAGGTGGGTAAACCTTTGGAGGGTCCTAAGCAGTGAGCACAACAGGTCAGGTGCACGCCCAGCCGTGTCCCACACTCCCACCCAGCGCTGACCCTCCAGCCAGGCTCCTAGACCCGCACACCCCGTGTGAAGCTCAGGCCCCACAACCAAGGCTCAGCCGACAGAGCTCGAGACCGCCCGAGACCGCCCAGCACTCACAAATTCCTGGTCGTGGTTATTAGCGAAGAACATCTGGAGCCGGGAGGGCCAGTCGTCTCGCCGCCGCAGCAGCCCGTAGGTGCCCTTGTGCCCACACATGTAGCAGTTCCAGGGGTCTTCCTTAATGGCTGCCTGGGCAGCCCCCGGCCCCACCAAGAGGTCCACACATTCCACACAAAAGCACCTGGAAGGAAACCCAGTAGCAGAGGGGACTCTCAGCCCCGGTCCAGGGAGGCCAAGGTCTGCTACCTGGAATGGAAAGGCTGGGTCTGGAGCATGGCTGGGGGGTGGGGGATAGGGGCT